>MU189850.1:16702-48251 GCA_016904865.1 Pissodes strobi | reverse complement strand
TGACTTGACTACTGGCAAACTAACCATTATATGGGCCGACACCAGCCGCTAGTTCGCAGGTGTTTAGTCCGTGAGTGCTGAGTCGCGTAGTGAAAGCGCAACCGAACTCGCGTGACGAGAACACGCACTAGAGTAGAAATGATATGATTAGTTTATAAGTATCTAACACTGTTAATTTTGAATAAAACTTTGTTTGATTTGAAGATGCTTTCACCCTTTCAAATAAAACCCACGCGGATTTTCCCGCGAATCCCCACTTTATTTTAGTCTGCCGTCTAGCTATAGACAAATTAGTAAAGAGTCTAGGGAACACACAGGAGGGAGGAGCTCCGAAAATTTCCGAGCGAAAGAATTAGGCAAGTCTGAGTTCGACGAAAATCAGCCGTCGGGGCTTTTCGGTGATGAGATGACCGAATTTGGACATTAGAAAGTCGAGGCCCCTAAGGGCGAGGCTGTGCGAAAGGAAAGAAAAGGCGATTTGACGTCCGAAAGGGTTGACGTTCGGCAGGGCTGTTCGACGGGCGCCCCTTAAACCGTTAAAAATATTTTGAAACCTAGGGGCTCCATTTAGGGGCCGATATTTTGCGACGTCCAAAATCATGGTTTTGGTCAATTTTGTTCGGCGACCGGTCCTATACACGAAAAAAATTTTTGGAGACCTAGGGGCTCATTTAGGGGCCGAGAGGATTTGACGTCCGAATGAATTCAAATTCGGATTAGGGGGGTTTTCGACGATGTCGACGTCCAAAATCATAGTTAGATTTGTTTGTGTTATTTGGGTTAAGGGCGGGTTAAGTGCCGGTTAAGTTTCGGTTAGTTTGGGTTAGTTTGAGTTAGGTTGGGTTAATTTGGGTTAGTTTGGGTAGCGCGCTCGTCTCAATGCGCTTGTTTGGCTAGTTAAAGTTAGTTTCGATTATTTTTGCTTAATCTGGAATACGAAGAAATTTTCGGAGCTCCTCCTGTGTGTGTGTTCCCTAGACTCTTGTACAAATTAGATTATCGGTGCGTAGAAAATACTCAGCCGTCATACGTCGGTCCTGTCACCGCTCCGCATGATTTTAGCGCCAAAAAACATCTAGCCCTGTTTAAGGCAATTAATTAGTGTTTCGCTCATTTTGTTAGTTAATTGTATGTACTAGATCGGTTCAGTCACCGCTCTCTAGCCTCTTAAAGTTCAGTTCAAGCGTTCACTCGAATAGCAGTAAAATGTGCTGTCAAAGTCCTTTCGAGCCAATTTCTCTTCTTGTACGCACAGATATTTGTAGAATATCTAGTGTACCTCAGCAAGCTTTGTTCACACTTGGACAAAGACCTCATTTGGGCGTTTTTAACGCAATTCAAAAACAATACCGAATCGTAGCGTCTCTTTTAAAGAAGAAGTAACACTGTAAAATGGCGTCTGCAAATTTGCAGTAGAGAAAATCCATTCCAATCCCAGCTCATGGATTCTAATGGTTAAAATTAAATAGGCTACTAGTCCCTGGATGCGATCACGATACACATATCGTGGGTACGATAATAGGAGAGAAAATCGAATATCAAGGTATTTGCAGAGTGAAAGGAAGTTGAAATTTCAATTTGAAAGACAAGTTTCATTTTAAATTAACAAATCAAGATTTTTTAGTAGATATTAATATTTAAGAAACCTTTCGTAATATTAGTTGTATGTGTGAAAGGATGAATGCGTGAAATTAGTGTATAAATTGCATATAATATTATTTACATCAAATTCAAATGCATAATTACATTATTAAAGGATTTAATAACCAACATACCTACCTGGTTCCAATTCACATAATCTATGTTTAAACCCCACCACCCTATTTTAATACGGTCCACTACTTTAATTGCTTGTAGTTGATTATACTGTTAATTGCTACCCTTACCTTTGTGGTCAAAATTAGTTAAGAAAATTAATTTGTTTGTATCGACCACTTTGTGCCCCTCGTTAGAAAGAAAATTAAAAGGAGAATCCGACTATAGAAAAATATATATAGTGTGCTTTAGAAAATAAAAAAGTTGTTCCCATTTTTCGCCAGAGAAAACGCTACACAGTCTTTAAAATGTCATTTATCACACGTCAATAGACAAATGTTTAATTTTTTTTTGAATTTTATATACAGGATGACCTCTTTAAATATAACGATAATTTTTTTCATCTTAATCTTTTATTGAAAGTTATAGAAGTCATATGAAAGATAAGATCAGACAAGTGTTAGCCTATGAAAACCGCATAAACCCGAGCGCTTTTCTCATTATATTTTTCATCACTTTTTGTAGAAAAAAAAAACAGTTTTTTATTAACATTTTCATTCGGACACGCGTTTAGACGAACTTTGTCACATATTTGTATCTGGGAAAAATGCTTCAATATCCTGTTCAGTTCAGTTCAATATTATTATAACAACACCGTTCGTGACCAGTAGAAACAAAGCAAAAATACAATGGCTCATATGAATAAAACAAAAGCAAATGCTTTTGCTTAAGTTTTTTGAGATAAACATATTCGGCTTTAATGCAGCAAAAAGAGACGGGGATAGAGTAAAAGCATTTGCTACACTTTATTCATACGACTAATTACCTACCGTTTGTCTAGCGCTATAGCGTTCTTATCGGCCTAAGCTCCACCTCTTCATATACGCGCGATAAAATTAGCTCAAATCGTGTTTACTCGTACTTGCTTGCTTGCGATTCCAGAGAATTTTTCCATTGACGTCATAACAGGAAATTTTGACCTCTTTATCTAATAAATAAAATGTTGTGTAGGTTAAGCTTTAATCAGACGCCTCGCCTGTGGGCTATTAACCTATTGAGCGTATTTGCGTTCCAATTTTTTTTTTCGCGATAAAGCATCGTTTTATATAGAACGGATTGTTTACCGAAGATTTACCGGTCTAATAAAACCATCGCCGTCGCATGGCAATCATACTTTGTGTTTTTGTATTTATATTAATTTATTAGATATAGTTTATGATGGCGTGTAGCTATTTTATCGACGGCAACTTCCACTTTAATTGGATGAAATAATTAAAAAAAAAAGTTTTTTAAACAGCAGTCAAGAAAATTTTAATGGGGGATGTCCTATATATTTTTAAATATTTAAAACTGTGCTCGGATTTAATTAAACGCACATTTGATTATCACAATATACATTTTCATGAAAATTCCTCTACATTTTTCTATTAACTAATATTTCTGCACATTTTTTTCTGTTCAGACAAGCAGTAGTCCTAGTTTTTCACGGCCAAAGACGCTAAATCGACCTTTAGCCATATACATCAAATACACAATATATTCCATTCGTGTTTATTTTACGCAACGATTGGCTACGATTAAATGAAGTTTGGAATTATTGAAGTAGAAAAGTACCGCGGACTAAGAACCAGTATCAAATAACTGCTAAGCCGAATTTGTATAGCGGTTTGATTTATAGATCCGCGTTATGCTATACACAATAGTCCAGGAACATTAGTCAAATAAAGGCAAGAATCTCGGAATGAGAGATAGTCAGCTATAAACTTGTATAAACCTTTATTTTGGTACCCTAAAACTTGTCTCAAAACCTACCTATCGTAGGGTGTCCGCGTCTTCAGATATCCCAAGGTTAAAGGTCAAAAAATCGATTTTTTACACATTTATTGCAAATATCTCGTTTCCTATGGGTTTTATGCTATTTATATTTAGTATAAATATTGTAGAGGATTAAATTTTCTACAATTTTTGTTTCAACATTTTTTTTTAATCTTGAACCATTTTCGAGATAGAGGGCAGAGCGCGCACTGTGTTAAACTATTTAGAGTATCATTCGAGGTCAACCTGTAATCCCGATTAAAAACATGCTGTATAAAGTTTAAAAATTATTGATAAATATATAATTTTAAATAATTTGCATTTTTTTCAACTTTTACGTTATAATTAATATTTTTTTTTTTAATAATTCAGTATTTATTCATTTAAAAACACTTACCTACTCGTGTAATTATAAAGTCATTAATTACTTTAATTTCTTTTAAATAGAAAAAAATTAAGTACATCTTCATTGAAATCCATAAACTTATAGATTCTTTTACAACGTTAACAATTATACCTTGATAGTTTTGATAAATATCCTCGTTCTAAAAAACACATTGTTTCTGCACGCAATAAGTGGTTGTGACACGACTTCTGCGCTCTTTATAAAAGGAAAGAAAAGTTTTGTAAAAACACTTGAGAAACTTCCAAATTTGGATCAAATTGCTGCAGCATTTGAAGAAGAAAACTACCCGGTTCAATCGTTATTTGAGAATGGAGTACGAATCTTGTTGGCTATCTATAATGCTCCAAAATCTGAGGATTGTATCGATCGTCTTCGCTATGCACAGTTCATCAAGCTAACAAAATTGAATAAACCTGTGCAGTTATCAAATCTTCCACCAACAACTACAGCAGCTCACCAACATTTCAATCGTGTTTACTATCAAGTTCAGACTTGGTTAGGGCATTATTTAGAACCCCAGAATTGGGGTTGGATAATGCGTGATGAATCCCTGGAACCTGTTATGACAATGAATCCACCAGCTTCGGAGGAATTGCTTAACACAATATTCTGCAACTGCAAGAATGGTTGTGGTTCGCGATTGCGGCCAGTGTAATGGGCAAGCTTGTCTTAATGCTTCACCATATCAGAGTGATACCAATGAAGACGGTACTTTTGATCCCGAATTCCTGGAAAAACTGGAGACAAATGATGTTGAAGACGAGAACACAGGAGAATTTGAAATTTCACAGCGGCTGGAAGACGATAATGAAAAAGAGGAAGAAAAATAAAATTAGAACTTGGAATTCTTATTATTATTCAATTTTTTTAATTTCAACGTTCATAAATATATGAAATGATATTTTTCATTAAAAATATTACTTAAAAATTTAATTCTGTTATTTTTATTTAGTTAGAAAGTATCTAGTATAAATAAGATTAGAATTAAAAAATAATTAAAGTATTTCCCTTAATGACTTTATGATTACACGAGTAGGTAAGTGTTTTTAAATGAATAAATACTGAATTATTAAAAATATATATTAATAATTATAACGTAATAGTTGAAAAAAATGCAAATTATTTAGAATTATATATTTATTAATAATTTATAAACTTTATACAGCATGTTTTTAATCGGGATTACAGGTGGACCTCGAATGATACTCTAAATAGTTAAACTTTGCGCACGCTCTGCCCTCTATCTCGAAAATGGTTCAAGATATAAAAAAAATGTTGAAACAAAAATTGTAGAAAATTTAATCCTCTACAATATTTATAATAAATATAAATAGCATAAAGCCGATAGGAAACGAGATATTTGCAATAAATGTGTAAAAAATCGATTTTTTGACCTTTGACCTTGGGATATCTGAAGACGCGGACACCCTACGATAGGTAGGTTTTGAGACAAGTTTTAGGGTACCAAAATAAAGGTTTATACAAGTTTATAGCCGACTATCCGGGGTGAAATCCTAATATGCCTGGATTACAAGTGTTTTGGGTACATTATATTTGCCTCTAGATTCAGTCTTTCACAAGCCCGGTTTTTGTAAGCATTCATTTTTCCTTCATAATAAAGTTGTTTTTTACGTAAGTTTGTCATAATTTCCCTCAGTACAGCTCTTTTAAAATCCCAACAGGGTATGGGCCCAGACTCATTAAGTTACTGAGAGTTTTTGGTATCGGGATAACGTGAAATTGAGTGCGACTATCGAGATAATAGTGCATTGTGTTTTTTGTTGTTTATTGCCGTGAATTGTAGCCCGTCAACCTGGAGGTTGACAAGCCAAAAACTGATATACTTCGACTGCTCAATGATGCAGACAATTGGTCGCAATGGGCGGTTTGTTATTCAAACTTTATTGGATAGTGAAAATGCTTTGGAAATATATGAAGGGACAGAACATGTGCCAGTAAAAGATTCTGCAGATTTTGAGAACAAACTAAGAAACTGGAATAAGAGGGAGAAGCCTGCTCGTAAGTTAATTGTAACTACACTTGAATCTAAGCCGTTGCAGCTTATAATCAACTGCAAAACAGCCCAAGAAATGTGGACAAAATTGCATAGCATATATGACTTTAGATCGGATGAGAGTATGGCGCTGCTAGTGCAAAAACAATTTTTTTAATTTAACTGGAGTTCTGAAAGTAATATTGCGCAACATATATCCAGTCTTGAACAATTAGCCAATAAAATAGATAACTTGGGTGGCACACTTGAATCCACGTTAATAACCAGAATATTGTCCACCTTGCCATCAAAGTTTAACTATTTTCACATTGCTTGGGATTCTACAGAAACTTTGAAACGAACTTTGGATAATTTAACAACCAGGTGGCTTATTGAAGAGCTACGTCTTTTAAAGCAAGAGAGCGATGAAAAATCTAAAGTTGCGTTAGTGTCTAAGCTGAATTTTAAGAAAAATGGAAAGAAAGACTTCGGGAAGCCTCCTTTACCAGATAAGTTTGTGTCGCGTTGTTCGCTATGTCGGAAAATGAAACATACGTTTAAAGACTGACCAGGCTGTTTTTCGTGCGGTTCAAAACAACATCTGCTAAAAGACTGCCCAATGAAAGGTGATTCTTCAAGCAAGAAGAAAGAACCTTTAATTGGAAATACTACCATCAGTTCAAATGAATATTGACTCATACACGTGAGTGGTTTGTGAAATTTCAAGAATTTGCAAAGCCACTACAAGTTTATGTTGGAAATGGTACAGCCTCAGTGGAATAAGCTCTTGGCAGTGGTGATATTGACATTGAGACAAGTGGCAACCTGCTATTTTATATGACGTACTGTAACGGGGGATCACGTTGCAACAAAACCGCGGGAAATTATTCAATCGGACGTGTGTGGTCCAATGCAAATCGAAAGTCCAGGGAAAAAGAGATATTTTGTCGCTTTCAATGTTAACTTTAGTAGTTTATTTTCTTCGTGAGAAATCAGAAGTCAAAGATAAACTTGAAATTAAAACACGATTTGGCACTAATATCATTGAGTTGCGTACAGATGGTGGCAATAAATATGTCAATGAAGATGTAGCAAAGTTTTTGAGCTTTATTCCTCGGCACACAGTAAGAACTCCCTATTGCCCAGAATAAAATGGATGTGCGGAACGGGAGAATCGCATACTTATGGAAGCTGCTCGTTCTATGCTACGCGCTAAACCACATCTTCTGCAATTTCTTTGAGCTGAAGCTATTAATACTGCAGCTTATGTATTGAACAGAACTGGAGCATCGAAGGACAAAAGTAAAAGTCCCTACGAGTTATGGTTTAATGAAACACCAAGGATAAATAACTTGAAAGTATTTGGTATCGATTGTTTCGTTCATGTACCGCAACAAATGCGCAGAAAATTGGATAAGAAAGCTCTAAAAGGTTTTCTGGTTGGGTATTGTGAAGATATTGATGCATATCGTATATGGGTGCCAGAGACTCATAATGTTTGTATTGTAACGGAATATAATATGATTATTCCTCTACACTAAAAATTCAGTTCAATTACGAATGATTTTTGATATTTGGGATTTAAGTTGCCAGTGACATCTATTCACGAATGGGCTTATTTCGTGTGGTTAGCTGTTTTAGGAAGCGCAGTACGCTATTTTATACCTACAATTCATGCATTTAATTTACTATAGATTGCTATATTTAATATTGGATATTTCTATATCTTGACGCTGCGTGATTTATAGTAGTAATCACGTCTTAAATTTTGAAAGCGAGGTCGTTTATCTTGTGTCGAGACGCTTGACGGGTAAGTGCTGATTTTTAATCTTGAAATGTTTAATTCATCTTACAGTATATTTAACTAATTCTTTCATTTTTAAATACATAACTAATATTTGTTTATGATTCGTTTGGTCTTATTCGACTAAAGTAAGAATTAACTTTTTTATTAGCTTAGATCTTCAATAATTTTTAATAATCGTCGTGACCGTTGGGTAACAATACCGATTTATAGGTGAATATTTGCGTCTCTCATTAATCAAATTCATGTAATTTGATTGATTGATTGCTTCCTCATGTATTTAACAGTGTCACTGATGTTCACATGATATTTCCCTGAATATTATTTAATTAGCGATATACATGGATCTAAGACTAGGTTATTTTCTCTTGCATGTATTCAACGCCCCCTAATTGGCTGGAAGAAAACATTGTGCTTGGCAAGTAGTAGGTGTTCGTCCACTTGCTGTACAAAGTGTTCTGAGGGAATCGATACTTGGAGAACCAAATAAGTCCTCGATAATACCAAGAGATACTAACTTGGGAACAGGCAGAAGAGGTTCCAGTAGAGGTCCCAATACGATCGCATGGTTACAGAATAATTGGACAAGCTAAGTATTAGCCAATCAGAAGATAAACATAATGTAAAGACCAATAATAACGCTTTATTCGTTCCTTTTTTTTAAACTGTCACAATTAATTTTAATTTTCATTACTAAGTCAATTTTATTCATAAACTTTATTTCAAATAATTTCATCAATTGTATTTGACATTTGATTATATAGATTAACTCCATTTCAAATTTCGTCAATCGTATTTGTAATTTAATTGTATAATTAATATATTGTTGTTTTGAAATTTATTTCTTTAATTTATCGCAAGATTAAGGTCTGAGAGACACGAATTATAAGGGCAAATTTCTGATATTCTTATCTTTATATTTATTTATATCTAAGTATTCATATTTAGTTTGCATTGTCTCTAGGAACTCTGGCGTCCACAATACACAAAACAAATCATTGCTGATAAAAGAACGTCGACCAACCCCCTAGGAAAAATAAAAACGAGTCTCATGCATTTAAACAACTAGTATTTCATTACAAAATGGCGCACAAAGTCATTCTTAATTAAATAAATTAACTTTCGCTACAAATTAGCGCCCAACTAAAGATTATCGTTACAGTATAAGCCATGACGTCATCTTTAAACAAGAAAAACTGGTCTATAAGTCAACTTAACTTGAGTGTAAAGTGGATGAAACTCAAGATGATGAGAATCATTTAATGGATGAAACACCAGAAGCACCCAGACAGATAGAAACTCAGGCAGAAGAAGAGTCTTCAGAAAGACGTCAACTTCGTCCTAGAAATCAAATAAAACCTCCTGATTTCTATGGTATTCCGGTTGCGTGGATTGCCAACAGTGCACCAATGACGTATGAGGAAGCCATGTCATCAAAGCAGTCAGATATGTGGTTAAATGCCATACGTGAGGAAATGAACTCTTTTGAGCAGAACGAGACGTGGGTTTTAGTGGATAAACCAAAAAACACTAAAATTATTTCCAATCGATGGTTAAGTACAATGAAAATAAAGAAATTGAACGGTTTAAGGCACGCTTGGTCATAAAAGGTTGTGCGCAGCAAAGCGGCATCGGCAAGGACTTTGACGAAACTTTTAGTCCAGTAGCACCAGTGATACTATTCGTGTTGGTCGAAGTCTTGCTGCCAGACAAAAACTATACTCAACGCAATTTGACATCAAGACTTGACGAAGATATTTACATGCATCAACCAAAGGGTTTCGAGGATGGTTCATCACAAGTTTGTAAGTTGCAGAAAAGCCTTTATGAGCTCAAGCAAGCACCAAGATGTTGGAAGATTGGAAGATTTACGGATTTTTTGCGAAATTTTGGATTTAAGGATAGTTCTTCAGGTCTTTGTTTATGCATACATCGATCAAGTGCCGAGCATCTACTAATATTACTATTGTATGTTGATGACGGACTGATAGTGTCACGTAAAGAAGAAAAGGCTGATCTTTTGCTTAACAAAATTCAGAATGAATTTGAAATAAAAGTGACCATGCCTGTTCGAAATTATGTTCGATTTAAACTTCAAAAAGACAATGATGGCTCCATAGTTATTATGCAAAAATGTTACGTCACCCGAATTTTAACGGAATATGGAATGCTAGAATCCAAACCAGTGTCTACCTCCATAGAGCCAGGATGAAGTTTTACAGATTCTCCAGAAATGGAAAAGTCCTTTCCATATCGCGAAATAATTGAGAGTTTAATGTTTCTCCAAGTCGAAACTAGACCCGATATTGCATATGCGGTGAATCAATCAAGAGCACTTGAGAACCCCAATGAAATGTTTAGAATTTTCCTTCCTTGTTTTATTATTATTATTATTATTATTACGACTAGCTCGCTATGCGCCATGGCGAAATTATGTCATAGCCAACTGGTGCCCCAAATAAATTCGAACCTAGTGTATATTAAAATGTCGCACGCTCTCCTCAAATTGCAGAAAAACACAAACATTACAACTACAATAAATTCAAAAACTTTTGCAGCAAAATAAACGAAGGCCTATCGTATATAAATATTATATACAAAATATACGAAGGTATACATTTTTCGCTTCCGGATCCATCGGAGCGTCAAATTAACTCTCAAAAAAAAACAACATATCGTTTATACGCCAATCGAGAGAAATGTTTATTTGCGAAGCACCAAGGTCGAAAATTAATTCCAGTAGCGCGAATCCGGTGCCAAAATCCAGATGCCGATTTAATCGCGAAAACATAACCTTGAACTTGAAAAGGTTTATCAACCGCAAAATTATTTGGCTTCTATTAATAAAAATACGGCGCAGTTTGTCTATGGGTAATACACGGTGTGCGGAACTTTACGGGTAAATATACATGTTGCAATCGGTATAGGAATGATAATGATAATAGGGGAATTAAAATAATTAAATGTATACCTTTTTGGCCTCACTGGATACAAACAAACTGTACTTTAGATATACGCGGCCAAAAAATTATAACTATTTAAATTTTTGGGAATCTGTGAGTACGAAAAACCTACGTTCCGTCACTTTCGTTTTTAGATATAACCTTTACATTTTGCTAGGTATTAAGTTGTACAGGGAGCGCGAAAAGTAAAAATGTGATTAGACAAAATTGAAAATAATTAAAAATCCATATTTTTGAAACGACAGATTGACAGAGGATGAAAATAAAAGCAAAAAAGTTCTATAACGTTTTTCTATACGAGGTAATATTACATTTTTGAATGCATTTTTCGAGTTTTTAGTGTAATTTTCTCAGTAATAATATCTATAATTATAATTTTGCTTTTATTTTCATCTTCTTTCAATCTGTCGTCTCAAAAATATGGATTTCAATTATTTTCAATTTTGTCTAGTCACATTTTTACTTTTCGCGCTTCCTGTACATGTAAATTAAAATATGACGATAACGGAACTACTTTTTCTTTACGCACCAACTTTTATAAAAAATAAAAATTTTTGTTAAATTAACCATAAAAGAAAATTCCATTTCAATTTTTGTCTGGTTTATTTTTTAAGTGTGGTTTATAGACGTTGTCATGGTGACGTCCTATTGAAGACATGGTTAATACAAAGTGCTCAAAAATTGAATGGTTTTAATTAAGAATACCAGTTGATGTCCAAACTATTTAATTTCAAATATCTAAAACAGTGAGATGAAAAAATCGATTAGGAATAGATCAGAAGATACTGGGGGTCACTCAATAACTTTAAGTATTTACTATATAACGCTAATGATCAAAATATTGGAGTAAGTTATTACCAATTTGTAAAGGTATTGTGTCCATACAGTGTATTCTAAATCAAAATGGACCTACATGTGTGAGTATCTTGAAAATTATAAGAGATGAGAAAACGGTTAATATGGGAAAAGTTTTAGACAATTTAGTTACTAATTGAACGGCGCTTACAGAGCGCTTCTAGAGGTTTTAATTTTTCATATATTTTAACAAAACAGAAATGATGCATTTTCGAAAATGTCTCGTAATTTCTTTAATAATTATCAAAATTTCCAAAACCTATAAGAACATTTTCAGGACAACTTTTTACGTAGAAAATCCCTGTCTTGTCAGAATTTGAATTTCCAGAACAAGTTTTTGTAGCAAGTTTTACGTCTTTATTTAAGTTTTAAAATCTTAAAAAATACTAAATTAATCCCTTTTTTTTTTTTTTTATGGCAGTGGCGCACACACTAAAGGTAGATCCTATGGCGCTCGACGAGCGGTGTGTGTGCGAAGATGTTGATTGACACGGTTCTTGAATATTTGTAGGTTGTAATTAGTGGGAAACAGATGTCCTGGAAGTGAGTTCCACAGTGATGCAGTGCGCCAGACAAAGGAGTTCTGGTAAAGCGATGTTCTAGGTGTTTCTAGTTGTACGACGAACTGGTGCGCTCCTGCCGTCTGTCGGGACTGCCTGACAGGAGTTGCCAGGGGCGGGATTATGTGGGCCAAATCCTGGGAACATCTGCCGTGAAAGTATCTGTAAAACAGAGACATCTCGGCCACATGTCTGCGATGTTCCAGACTATCCAGATTCCGGGTCAACTCCGGATCGCCGACGAGACGCACAGCCCTCTTCTGAATGGAATCCAGAAGCTTTAGGGTGTGCTTTGGTGCGGCACCCCAGATATGTGGGCAATATTCTAAGCACGGTCTTATTTGCGCTTTGTACAGCAAGAGTAACTGCTGCGGTGTATAGAGTTTTTTGTTGCGAAATAGCGCACCAAGCTTCTGGGAGGCTGATTTTGCGATGTTAGCAACATGGTCATGCCATGACATATTGCTGTTGACCGAGACACCCAGCAGCCCGATTGACGAGGATGAAGGAATGGTCGATCCTACCATAATGATGTCAGGGCCCGCTGTATTGGCCCTCTTAGTAAACGTTGCTGCTTGGGTCTTTGCTGCATTGAACTGGACCAAATTTCGGTCGCCCCAAGTTTGAACTTTCTCCAGGTCTTGATTAATTGCTGTAATCTGCTCCTGTCTGCGGTGATGAGTCTCAGTCGCTGGTAAGGGTTTTTCTGATCTAAAGTGGGAGACAAGGGTACTGTCATCTGCAAAACTGTAAACAGGATTATTCGTTTCGATCAGCAGGTCATTAATATAGATGAGGAACAGAGTTGGTGAAAGTATTGCGCCCTGAGGCACGCCCGCCTTGATGGTGAATGTGTCCGAGATGTGTCCATCGACTGCAACATGTAGGGATCGGTTCTTAAGGAAACTGGCCAGCCAGCTGCAGAGAGAGGCGGGCAGTCCCAATGACGGCAGTTTGTTGAGCAGTCCGTCATGCCAAACTCTGTCGAATGCCTTTGAAATATGCAACGCAATCGCTGGAGACTCGCCGTACTTTTCAATTGCCCTACTCCATATATGAGTGACATAGACCAAAATATCTCCTGTCGATCTCTCTTTGCGAAAGCCGTATTGATTATCGCTGATTATTCTGTTGTTCTCGAGGTATTTGAGTAGTTGCTGATTGACTACACGTTCCATGACTTTAGAGATTATTGGAAGCAAGGCAATTGGGCGATAGTTTGAGGGCGTGGTTTTCTTGCCTTTTTTTCGAACATGTTGCACTCGAGCGACTTTCCAAGAGGATGGGTAAATCCCTTTTCCGTAAGAAAGATAAAAAAGCCTGGAAAAAACGGGTGTGTGTCTTTGTTCTTCACATTCCTTATTGATTTAGTTTCTTGCAAGGGTTCTTTATAATGTATACTTCAATATTTTTTTTTATATTTGGATTTAGCAGTTAATCATATTAATTCCATTGAAATGTCATTTTAATTGTTTTCGAAATGTTTATTATATATTCTCAATGACTTCTCAGCGGAATTACACATCGGATCACTCTATGGCGTTTTAATTGCAAAGACCCTCACCTCGTGACCCACAAACCTCGAAAATCCGATACGGCCCTTATTTCGGCGACTCATGCAGAAACTTCCCGTTGGGCAGGTTGATGGTTCCGAAAAAAGCTCGCCTGCAATTGCATTTAATTCGCACGACCTCATGAGCTCGGGCCGTGAAAATTGAGCCGGCTCCCGACCTACCTCAATGTCCCGAAATTTTCGAGATGTGGTCACACTTTGCGGTTTTCGTTACGCAACGACCATAAGGGGGGGTTTCGATGTTAGGGAAGGTAAAGAAAGACATTTAGGTATTGATATTCCATGGGGTACTACCATATACATACATTTAAAACTCTTTATTACAAACAGTAACCGAAATAATGACTGCAAAGACACAAACGACGTCCAACCATCGAGCGCGGGGTAATTTTATAACCAAAATAGAATGCAGTCACGCAGTTTTGAACAATAAAACAATTAAAATTAACAAGCCAAAGGAACAATAGAACAGAAGTGTCACCCGCTGTTACATAAAACTTAATTGAAGTTGTAATAGGCGTGAAATAGTACGGAAAATTATCGGTTGCAAGCGGAATTAGAATCGAATGAGTTCGAAATTGAATTCACATAATGTAGCCTTCATTAAAAATCAAGCTCATTGTGGTAATGAGATTGACGAATAAGGTGGTACTAGGAGACCGGTTACATCATGCTATAGTTGGCCGATGTTTTGATTACTGCGTTAATTTAACATGAAGTTGAAGGTTTCGTAACTCTTGACCATTAAATTTCATTAAAAAAAAAATAAAAGGGACATTAAATGAGCAAAGTTACTATGAGTTCTTAGAAAACGCAGTTTAAACTTTTAATAGCAGCAGAATATCAGAATCTAATTTGGCAATATAATAAAGCACCTCCGCATGCCGTGCGTGATGTTGTTCACTTTCTAATCCGATCCTATAAGGAATGATTTGGGCGAAATGGCCACCCAATAGCCCCGACCTTTCACTTTTAGACACATCTCTTTGGAGCCATTTAAAGAACATGGTACGCAAACACCCAAACCAAGATATTGAGGGCCATGGGAAAAATTGTCATAACCAGAAAAATCACATTTTAACAGAAAGTTTAGAAAAGCTATAAAGAGGTTATCGATCTGATTTCGAAAAATTACATTTTCCACTTGAAAAAAAATGTTTTCTTAATTATCTTCTTTTATGAACTTGGCACGTGGTGCCTTTGGTACTTCCCCTCTTCAATTATAAAAAAGGATGCTTCATTTTCATCTTATGCATTATCATTAACTTTGTTAAATAGAAATTTCTACGTATCATCAACATCATATTAATATTGATGTTACTAGAAGCCGTTATCTTCATGTTCTGTTAATAGGTCTAATGAAGGGTGCTTGAGAGTCAAGATTTTCAATCGTTGTCTTGACAGTTTCACTTGTTCAATGGGATCGAACGACATAATATTGGATGAAACATTTAGATGGATATTTAGCAGATAAAATACTATTGGCTGAAAACTCTAGTTCTCTTCATTGCACCGGACACCGTCCTGTAGGCTCCGATGAAGGTCCTGGCGACCAATCCTCTAATTAAGTTTAACTCGGTCCATATTCTGACATGCTGAAGCTTACGCACAAAGATCTCTGCATTATAGCGAAAGAGCGACATAATTGCTCCATCAAAAATGGTCCTCAAAGCCCCGGGAGAAGGCTGAAAAACTCTAGCCAATGCTCTTCTGAGCCACTGAAAAATAGTCCTGGATTTGCCACGTATATATTTAATGTTAGTCTGAAGAGTAAGTTTCTCATCAAGAATAACTGCCAACCAAGTGCCCTTGTTATCCTGGCTATTCCAATCCTCACGGAAGGGTTCCTCGTGAGTTTCCTGCCAAACACGATGCATTTTTTCGACTTTTCGTGTGATTGATAATCGTCCATTCCTTCACCTTGTCCAGTGCCCTGTTCATCTGAATCTCCAGCGCTGGCCTGCTGTTGGCACAGGTGAGGATTGCAAGGTCGTCTACAAACGCCGCCATCTTGCTCTCCTCGAAGTCGTCGAAGCTTTCCAAAAGTTGATCCACCACCAAATTCCACAAATTAGGGCCCAGTTTGGAACCCTGTAGGCATCCTCTCTCCAAGTCCTTCCTGAGCGTCGCTGGGCCCGCTTTATATGTTACAAATACAAATACAAATTGTTTATTTATGCCAGTCACAAGTGTTACATACGTCAATACATTTACACAAAAAAAGTGTTCTAAAATAGTCACAAATTACACTAACAATAACTAAAACTAATTGAAGGTACGTAAAATTTTATGAACATCCTAAAAACTTATTTCATAAAACTTAAATATAAATACCTATAGTTAAAAACTGTCGACGAGACTTAATAAATCATAACACATCAAAATTTGAATTAAAATATTCATTGAATGTATAAAACACGTTTTTAGCAAGAAAGGTCTTAATTTTCCTTTTAAAGATTTGATTGGGAAAATTCTTTACTACCTGTGGCAAGGCATTGTAAAGTTTTATTGCCCAATATCCCGTACCATCCTGACACCTCCTTAGACGCCAGTATGCAGGGACCAGGTCTTGCCTATTCCTTGTGTTGTGTTCGTGTATGTCCTCATGAGTCTGATACTGATCGATGCTGCTCTTAACATAGACAAGACACTCCAACATGTACATAGATGGTACAATCAAAAAACCCAACTGAACAAAGACATTCCGACAGTCATCCCTATATCCCAGTCCGCTCACCACTCTTACAGCCCTCCTCTGCAAACCAAAAACCCTGTGTGCGTTCGCCGAATGCCCCCACGCAAGTATTGCATATGAAATCCGGGACTGAAAGATGGCAAAAAAGCACTCCTCAGCACACCAGCAGACACACTGCGTGAAATGGTACGAAGGAGATAAAACGACCTGGTAAGCCTTCCCGTCAGTGCACTTAATGTGCCTTCCCCTTTGAAATCTTGAGTCCAACACAACCCCCAAAAAGCTCACATTTTCCGGGTTGGGAACCGCCATCTCTCGCATCGAAAAGACGACTCGACCTGTCTTTTCCTTATTCAACAGAAGTCTGTTGGAGCAAAACCAGCTTTCAGCTCTCAACTGTGCCACCATGGATCCCGCCAAAGAACCGTCCAGAGAATCAGCAGCAAAGGACACAGTGGTATCATCAACAAAGAGTGTATATTTTTCTCCTTGGATGTTAGAAGGCAAATCGTTGATAAATATCAGAAAAAGTATGGGCCCTAGAATTGATCCCTGAGGTACTCCAATCTCGACTTTGCTCCTTGCTAATTCCTCCCCTGCAACCCTCACCACCTGCTACCTGGACTCAAGGTATGATTTAAGCAGTTTAATACTATTACTTGAAAATTTGTAATGACAAAGTTTTTTTAAGCAGGATATCATGGTCAATACAGTCAAAAGCCTTGCTAAGATCACAAAAGAGAACTGAGTCATACTGAGAATTGTGGAATGGGTCTCCATCACTGGGTGGCATATCCTTCACAGTCTTATGCGCTATTTCAGAAAATAATTTATTAAAATCTTTTGGTGTTATGATGGTAGGGTCATCATGGGCACTTTTATTGCCCTTTGCCTGTTGATTATCTGCCACATGGTTTTTGCAAGATTCGATGATGAATGAATCATATTGTCATTAAACCTTACCTTAGCCTGCTTTATTGCATTTCTGTAAGCTTTTTTGTACTCAATGATAACTTCCTTTATGCCCTCAAAGTTGTACTGCTGCTGCAACTCACTTAGAAAATGTATATGGTCCCTCATAGCTTTTAGTTCCTCGTCAAACCATCTTATGTTATTAAACTGGTCTGACCTCACATTATACAAGTTCTCAGGGAAATCCTGAACATATGCCCTCCCCAAAAGGCCCAAAAACTTTGCAAAAGAATCATTCACGTCATCACACTGTTGGACAGTGTCCCATGATGTATCATACAGGATATTATGAAATTCATGCAGTCCTCTTTGTGTTATTGCTCTGCACATCTTGCGGGATTTTGTGGAATCATCATACCATTCTCTCAAACTTGCACTCCACAATCTGACACATATGATCAGAAACATTCATATCAAGAACGACAACAGAACATACCCCAATATCATAACTCACGAAGACATTATCCAGGCAGGACTGTTGTCTGTTTGGTTAAAATACAGTTACTGTTTTAGTCCAAAGCTCTCCACAACATCACAAAATTGGTGGGTTTCAGGTAATGTTGAGTTAAACTGTACATTGAAATCCCCAGCAATGATGATTTTTGCTGTTGGATCAAGACCAGACAATATACCCTCGATTGAAGCCAAGAAGGTGTCAAAGATGCCTGATGGAGAACGATATAATGTTAAAACATATACGTTCATAGCAATCATAACATTGGCTGGACTTACATCTACACTGTCCCTCACAAAAACAGCATTCTTGTAGAATAGGCTACCATTTTGAATTCTTGGAGGTAAACAAGGCTGACTTCATCCTCGCTTAACTAGTGCTCTGTTATGCTATTAGCACATCTATGAATTTGTCCACTATGAATGATTCTATTTCATTTGCTTTATTTCGAAGAGATCTGACGTTAATATGTAGAACTCTTAAAGTTTCTGTTGTAGTCTGCTGGCCATTGGGTGGCGCTGGGTGTTCATAAAATGGCTACTAATAACTCCTTGTGGCCATAAATTGGTATTCATGAATTTATCTCGCTCACTTGATGGTACAGCAAGCCTGAAAGATGCTTGATACTTATCTTTCTTTGTCCGAATCCTCTCACAGTGAGATCCTTTTTCCAGACCATTGTTCTTGAGGAAATCCATAACTTCATTGCTGTTCACTTCCGGAGCCAGTCCCGAAAGAAACAAAAACTCAGGTTTTACAGCCGTTTTTAAAAGGCCTGTGCCCTCATTGCTTCCTCTTAGAGGTTCTGGTCTACCATTCTGCTGGACTCCTCTTCTTGCTGTCGCCCCCAGCCTTTTGGAGGTTGTGACCACGTCGGCCCCCTCTTCGCTTTTGCGTTTCCCATTTGTCATCTTGATTAGGAGGTGGCTGAATGTCGTTAAAAGTGTCATTTCTATGAGACGATATTTCTAGATTTTCAGAATTTTCATTGTTTTTGTTTACTATAACGTCAGTGATGTCATTGTCGCTTAGGTCAACGTCAGCAGCTATTGACGATTGCAAACCACTAGCGCCATCTAGGGGCGTTGAATCAGTTTTAGTGGCAGACAAGCCTATTGGGCCCCTTCCGTAATGAACTTCAATTCTTCAGTTAGACCACTGATTCTGTCGTCCACATGTTCGATCGTAGGCCTCCACAGCAACTGTTCTAATCTGCTCATTGCCGAAATGGCTATGTCTAATGCTCTCTCAGTATTAATCTTCGTCCTGACCTGCCTGAACTTATGGCTTTGTTCTCTAAATCTGGACTTATAAGCAAAGGTGATCATCTTGTGATCGCTTAGGGTGTCTTCTAATACTTACCAATCTACTACGTGCTGCACAGTACCACGATCGCCCACAGTAACGTCGATGTTACTCGAGCCTCCAGCTCCATAAAACGTGGCAAATTCACTGGGTCTATTATGCACGTACCAATCCAATTCATTTAGCATCTCGACTAGATTCGTCCCTCTCATAGTCAATATCTCTGTCGAACCACTGAGTGTGATGAGCGTTCGTATCTATTCCTAGTACTATTGGCAAATCCCCTTCATTTGCAGCTGTCCATTGTCAGAAATATCCATGCTTGGAGGCCAGTAAAGACTCCCAACTCTAATGCTATCTTGCCCAAGCACAACCAGGGCCAGAGCCGCATACTTGCTTCAGTGCTGGGTATACTTTAAAATCTGAAACGTTTGCAAACATAAATATTACATATATTAGACGTCTAAAACAACCCCTACAGGTACTACTAAATCGTTTGTCGACAAGAGACCTCCCTTTATCCCTTCTCAATCCCTATTAATATGTCTACACTAACGTAATCTATGGTTTTAAAATTAATGAGGGACTCAAGATACAGAATCCCACGACGACGCGACGTGGTATGGGTACCCACCAAATAGAAACGAAGCGAAACAACGAAACGTTGCCGCCGACGTCACATCCGGCGTTGCCGTGACCACCTAACCGGCGCCTTGCTCTAGCAGAGCGCGACTTGCAGATCAACAGGTTGAAAAGAAAAGTAGGATACGCGCCGCACCAAGTTTAATGTCAGTGTTGCTATGTAGATTGCGTGTTACGAGTTTTCTTCTTCTTCTTCTTCGGTTCTTCTATTTTTCGCAGATGGTCGGTTGGTAGGCCGCGACGTTGCCGTCGACTCCTTACTAAAATACGCTGCTCAGGCGACGCAACCACTATCCTCGATATATTATAAAGTACCATAAAGTAATGATGTTGTATGCTAGCATGATAAGAGCGAATCTTTCAACTACACATTGAGTACCTATTATAATTATTATATTTACATGTTCGATTGCTACGATATACACTGACTTCCCGAAGGCATTTGATCGAGAAGATCATCAAATGATGGGAGGAGCTCTCAAGAAGAAGGATTTATTTGTCAACCAAATCTTGGTACATCCTATATAAAGCAATGTTGTATTTTAATTTATGGCTAACTTTAATTACAGGCCTAGCAAAGTGCGGTTTACACTAATCTACAGAGAATAACCACATCTATAAGCTGTGACAGTTTCAAATAGTTATAACAAGTTTCCAATTTTTAACATTTTTTCAGTACCTAGAAAACGTTATAAAATATTGGTCTGAATTGTGGCACATATTACTACAGCTCCAAAACGCACTCTTTAGATTAACCCGAATTTTTCCATTTCCACCAGTGGCGTTCGTATAGAAATATGCATATAGATGACGTATATGCTGCCAGGAATATATATATATATCCAAGCGATTAGAAGTGTCCTATTTGAACCAGCCAAGAAGCAAGAAAAAGAAAAAATTGTATATCTGGATGACTTGACCTAAAAACGGCCAGCAGAAAGGTGGTGTATATAGATTATGACTTATGTGCTGGAGACCTATTTCAAAAAGACCAGAATGCTCCATCTGCATTTAGAAGTGGATAGATGGTGGCCGAAGAATAAGATGATAAAGACAGCTAAATATTAGACCAGATTTGGAATAGATGCTGGAGAAACATTTTCGGAACCGAATAGATGAGCGAGAAAAACGGATGTTAATGAAAACGAAGACTAATCGTTGAAAGTAAACCCCCAGTTTATGCATATTCTCCCTCTTAGTCAAGAACGAAATTAAACTGGGCGTGCCTCATATCCTAATGAAAATAATTGGATAATTCATATCGCTCATTAGAGCTTAATGATAGCGTTTCCATGATTCTGCGAAAAATATTTGGACGAACGAATCCACTCTCGTCGCGTTTCGCGACACCATCCTATGTAGTTTCCTCGCGTGTGATTACTTGATCACGCATCTCGTATATAGTGTGTCATTCTTATGTTGTGTTCTTATACAATTAGACTCCTGGGTCTATTGTATTTGGCACATCTTCTGGTCCTTGGGTAGTCTGGGTGATGGTTGATCACTTCTCTCAGATCTTCATCAGCATGGTTTTCTGCCTTTAGGAATACGCGCCTGGCCTTTTCGACTATAAAATCTTCTAAAGGCTGCCACTGTAGGTATCGCTGCAGGTCAGCATTTCTGACGAACCAAGGTGCGCCAGCTGCTTTCCTGATTAGTACGTTCTCTGTACTCGTTAGCAATTTAATGCTTGATTTCGCTGCGTATCCCCAAGCTGTTGAGCCATACGTCAGTTGAATTCTCGCTATTGATTTTATCATGACAGGTTTGGTCTTCAAGGCCATTTGGCTATTCTTCCTAATTAGGGGATTTAGCATGGCCATTGCCCGTTTGGTCTTGTCTCTTGCATCTTGGATGTGCCTGTTCCATGTCAGGCCACGGTCCAGGTGTACTCCAAGATACTTAACTTCGTCGCTCCAAGGAATGTTGATGTTATTTATCCTTATGTGTGGTCCTGCAGCCTTCCCCCTTCTCTGAAGGATTATGGCTTGCGTTTTTCTCTCATTTACTTTGATCTTCCTGTGCATCTTCGATTGTTGGTATATCACAGGTGAATATTGAGTACAGGGTCGGCTCAAGGCCTGAGCCCTGCAGTACTCCTGCCTCAAGTAATCTTAGCTTTGATGTCTTATTCTTCATCTTCACGTGGAATCTTCTGTTTGTCAGGTAGCTTTTGATGATCTCGACGATTCGATCAGAGTAGTCCCCTACTATCATCTTATAGTACAGCACCTGGTGCCATACTCTGTGGAATGCTCTTTCTACGTCTAGAAACCTATCGCCTTCCCGCTGTTGAATCCTTTGATGATGTGTTCTACTGCTTTGAGCAGCAGTAACTCTGATGAGTGTCCTGCCCTAAATCCATACTGGATACTGGGGATTATGTCTTGTTCGCTGGACTAGTTGTTAAGTATTTTCAGTATGACTCGCTCTGCCACCTTGCTAACAGCCGAAAGGAGACTGATAGGCCTGTAATTTACCGGATTGGTCGTATCCTTACCTGGCTTAGGTATTACTACCACCTCAGCCTCCTTCCACCTGTCAGGGAAGTGTCCGAGTCTTATCATCGCGTTGATGATGTTAGCGGTTGCTGTTATACCCTTTCTCAATGAGAAGCATTTTATGAGTGATCTTGTCCACTCCTGATGCCTTTCTTGTCTTCAGCCTTTTTATGATGCCTGCAACCTCAGCTGGTGAGGTCGGAACATTGCACCTAGGCTGAATGCGTCGCTGCTCATGGCGTATGACGAGCAGCGTCCTCGAGATGTTCTTCATCCTCGTCAGGATGTTCATTTGGTCTGCCTTGGTTCTGCACGATTTCAGCGAATTGCTCCGCCTTATCCACGTCCGCGTAGACCAGGCCTCCTGCTCCGCTTAAGAGCGGGAGAAGAGGCCTGGGGTTGCGGAGTGCCCTCTGCATCTGCCAGGCTGATTCCTCTAAACTCAGTTCCCTGAGCTTGTGTTGCCAAGATTCGTCTCTATGCGCCTTGAGTCTCGTTTTTAGAGTGCCGCTGTGCTGGTTCAGCGTGACTCTGTCGCTGTCTCTGCCGGTTCTTGCATAAACTCGCCTAAGTCTCCTGTTCTCTCGTATCATGTTCTTGATCTCGTCGGAGAGATCATCATGTCGTCGAGTGTGCCACTATTAGCGTTTCGAACGCATTTATATTTGTTAGCGAAACACTCTCGTAGGTTCCGGCCAGTATCCGTATCGTTCCGACGAAACACTGGTCGAAGCAATTAGGTGTAAAATTCGCGTCGCTAAACGGACATTAATTTTTGGATGGGGACGTAAGGACCCCAAGAATAAGGTTGGTGGTTGGTGGTGTATCCGGTTCCGGATAGCGTCATTGTCGAGAATCTTCGAAGTCGCGCGCAAACGTTGGTACTCATTGATTTTTGCGTGCTGAATTTTGATTGGTTATAAATTTTTGGCTGTGATGCGCAATTGTTGTCAGTCATAATTTTCGTAGTGGGGGTTGAAAGATTATTCTACGTTGGATTGGCGATTTTTATTAAGTCAACCTGTGTGTACCTTAGCAGTTTTGGGGTGCCGGCTGGAATCCATTGTTGATTTTGCCTTATTGCGGGATTCTTCAGTCGGGCCTTTGTTTCAAGTTTCAGACCATATCTGTGCCTTGCCTTTTACTTGGTGTTTGGTGTCTGAAACTGCCCTTTGAAAGATTTAAATGCTAATTTGGACAGGTGAGTGTTTTGACTTTTTTGCAACTTCTTTTCTGTGATCGCCACCATTTTAATATTTTATGTCGCACGTGGATTGATTTTTATTTCCTTTTTTTTATTTCTTACAGAGGCCTCCTCGGCCACCTGTAAGGCTAATAAACTGGCGGCCAATTACCCTGTCTGTATAGGTAAATCAGTACTCTTATTATAATTCTGATTTTTTTCTTTCGATGGTTGATTTTGTAATGTGCTTCATTTAAAAGTCACATGTGGAACCTTAAATATATTGATGTTTTACAGGGTGTTAGTGCAGGGGTACCATTGACGAGTTAGTACAGGGGTACTCTTGACGTGTTGGTGCAGGGGTACGTTTGACGGGCTAGGTTCAGGGGTACTGGAAAATGAAATATTAGTTATTAAATTAGGTATTTACTATACAGTATATTTATAAAAAGATGATAGGAAATATAGCAATAATTATTATACATTAAGGGACCAGTGTGTGATATTCACTGGCTAAGCAGTGCAATATCAAATAAGAGCATAATTTGCAATTTTGACGGAAATCCTGTCAGAGTGAAATGATTATTAAAAAATTTTCAGAAATTTCAATATTTGTCCAGTTTATTTTAAGAGTGGTTTATAGCGGTTGTCATGGTAACGTCCAATTGAAAACATGGTAAATATAAAGTGCTCAAAAGCTAAATGCTTTTAATTCAGCATATTCAACAGCTGATGTCCAACTCTCAATTTTTGTCCAGTTTATTTAAAGTGTGGTTTAAAACAGTTGTCATGGTAACGTCCGATTGGGAATATGGTAAATATAAAGTGCTCAAAAACTAGAATGCATTTAATTTAGAATAATGTCGAACTATCAATTTTGTCTAGTTTATTTTAAGAGTGGTTTATAGTAGTTGGCATGGCAACATCCCATTGAACGCATGGTAAATATAAAGCGCTCAAAAACTGAATGTATATAATCAACAGCTGACATGTGGGGTTGCTAGACTTCCATCGGACGCCTCCCTAGGTGGCGGATAGGGGAACGCCTCCCAGATATTGGTGGTACCGAGGAAATAAAATACTCGGGGTGGATCAAAACTAGCAAACCAGGAGCGTCTGATCCAGAGTGAGTGGCTGCAAACAGCGTCTGTCCCAGAATGGGCTGCTGAATCAAAACTCACCAACCCGCCTAACCAGTGTGGTGTGTTATGGCTAAAAACCCCCCTATGAAGATGCCAGTTATAAAATTTCAAATACCCCAGGCGAGTAGGAAAACACTTCTAGAATCTCGAACACCGAATACTAAATGTAGCATCATACAACGCACGTACATTGTTATCTGATGAAAGACTAACTGAACTAGACGTGAAGCTGGAGGAAATAAAGTGAGGTATTGTTGGATTATGCGAGGTGTGAAGACGAGGTGAACAATACTTAAGCCTAAAATCTGGACACAGCTTCTACCATGCAGGCGAGGATGACAGCTCTATAGGAGGAACCGGCTTTCTGATACACCGACGCCATGCCAGCAATATTAGGTCCATTAAGGCAGTGTCCACGAAGAGCAACGGACGCACTTTACTATCCTCTGCGGATACTTCAATGCTAAGGTTGAACCGAGGACTAGTGACGCTGAGTTTTCGGTGGGGAACTTTGGGCTCGAAGGCAAAAATGAACGTGGAGAGACATTGCTGGGTTTTTGCTGCAAAATAATCTGTTTGAAATGAATAGTTTTTTCAAGAAAAGGCCAAACAGAAGATGGACATGGGGAAAGTGTAGACGGCCGCACCAGGAATGAAATAGATTACATAAAGCAAATAGTCAAGGATGTGACAGTCTTGAACAAGCTAACAACGGGAAGCGACCACAGAATGATACGAGCACAAATAATAATTAACATCGACAAGGAAAGGCATAGAATGGTCAAAAAGGTCCCTAGCAGAACTTGGGCGAGGCCGCCGGATATAATAATGTTCCCACAGAGCATAGCAAACATACTAAAAAACTCAGATACACAAGACGATATGGACAACCTGAATGATGCGAAATCGAATTTGCCTTGAGGAGGACCAAAAACAACAAAGCACCTGGAGAGGGCTGCCTGGTTGCAAATGCAATTAAGATTGGAGGTCCTCGTTTGCTCAAGAAGTAAAGGCTCCATTTAACCTCTGTTGAAATAACAACACAATACCGGATAAATGGTACAACAAAGAGGATATAACTGAGCTGAAGAACTACAGACCAATCAGCCTGCTAAATCACCTATATAAGCTCTTCACAAAAATAATAACTACTAGACTAGAGAACAAACTAGACTTCTACCAGCCAATGGAGCAGGCGGGCTTCCGTGCCGGTTTTGGATCAAATGATCATCTGCAAGCTGTGAAAGTACTGATTGCGAAGTCCATAGAGTACAGTAGACCGCTAGCTCTGGCCTTTGTAGATTTCTATAAAGCCTACGATACGGTTGAGCCACACGCCGTTTTGGAAACACTACAAGAATGCCGCGTCGATCATCGGTATACAATACAATACAGTTAATCTACAATATCTATGAAAACGCGGCCATGGCAGTAAAGCTATTCGAGAGTACCGAACGTATCCCAGCTGAGTAAGGCAAGAAGACACGATGTCTCCAAAACTATTCTTTGCAGTCCTGGAATATGCATTCAAGAAGCTCAACTGGGAGGGAAAAGGCATAAATATAGACGGTAAGAGACTAACGGCCGATAATCTGAGGGACGTCGGGACGATGCTACGGGAACTCCAGCAGGTGTGCGCTAAGGTAGGCCTAAATATCAATATCTCTAAAACAAAATTTATGACAAATTTAGTCCCCAGTGGAAATATTATAGTGGGGGGCAAAGAGATAGAGTTGGTAGAAAAGTATACATACCTTGGCCATAAAATCCGAATCTTCAGAGACAACCAAATATACGAACTAAGGAAGGAGAAGAACAAACCTGGCGTGGGTAGTTTTTGGAAAGCTCGGAGACGTGTTTAAGGGCGACCTACCAATATGCTTGTAGAGGGAAGTCTTCAATCAGTGCGTGTTGTAGGTCTTGACCTATGGGACCGAGACACTAACCTTGACCACCGCATCTGCCAACAGAGTCAGAACAGCACAGCGTAAAATGGAGAGATCAATGCTGGGGGGCGTGTCGCTGAGAAATCATGTCAGAAACGAAGAAATACGCCGAAGAACGGGCGTCACAGACGTTATCGCACGTATCGCCAGACTCAAGTGGAACTGGGCTGGACATTTGGCCCGAATGACAGACGTAAGGTGGACGAAGAGGATGCTGGAGTGGAGACCTCGAGCTGACAAACGAAGCAAGGGAAGACTTCTAACGCGCTGGACCAACTAGATCCAGACGGCTCATGACAGAAAGGAGTGGACAGGTAGAGGGCAGGCCTACGTCCAGCGGTGGACACAGAGAGGCTAGATGATGAACAGCTGATGTCCAATTTTCAATTTCGTCCAGTTTATTTTTAGAATGATTTATAGTGGTTGTCATGGCAACATGCCAATGGAAACATGGTAAATATAAAGTGCTCAAGAATTGAATGCTTTTACTTCAGAGGACGTAAGGGCTATATGCAACTTATTCAGTGACTTTTTTGCTAAAGCGACGGAATGTGATTCTGGTCCTTCTCTAGACCTTCATCTAATCAATGTCTCCTCAAATTTATTTTTATCACCGACCGATCCGCTAGATATTGAAGGCTTACTACGAAAAACAACAAAATACATGCTGGGGGCATTGATGGGATCACGGGTAAGGTTCTCAGAAAGACTAGTCACCTAATATCGATACCACTGAGCCATCTCGTGAATGAATCTTTTACTAATGGCATATATCCTGAGCCACTAAGGGAGTCTAAATGCGTGCCCCTGTTTAAAAATAAGGGATCCAGCTCTGACATTTCTAATTATAGGCCTATCTCTATCCAAATTAAATTCGCTAAAGTATTTGAAGCAGCATTCGCTGTGAGACTGGTCAATTTCCTGGAACACTCACAACTTTTAAACTAAATTCAACATGGGTTTCGTAAACGGAGATCTACTGTGTCGGCCATTGATAGCTGGATAAATTTTGTCTACAATGCCATAAACAATAAAGAACACATCGTGGGGCTTTTTTATGATCTGAGTCAAGCATTTGACACCATTGGTCACGGACTGTTGGTAGATAAGCTATATGCTATAGGGATTCGTGGAAATGCTCATTCATGGGCAAAAACTTATTTGGAGAACCGCAAGCAGATCGTTGTGATTGATGGTGTGGAATCTGACAAAAGGTCAAGTAATATTGGTGTACCCCAAGGTTCAATATTAGGGCCATTTTTTTTTTTAATTTTTGTCAATGACCTTGAATCATTTTGCTGTACCCCAGATGTGAAAGTGTTGTATGTAGACGATGCGAACATGTTAGTAAATCATGGGTGTGTGGGGACTGTTTCTGGTAAGTGCACCGCTACTTCGGATGAATTTCAGACATATAGCTCAATGAGTGGACTAAAACTTAATGTTGAAAAGACCTGTTTTATGCAATTTATTCTTAAGACTGTGGTGACAAACTATGCTTAGCACTAATGCCTTTAAGGTCCTGGGACCGAAAGTTAACCTGGGAAATTCACATTGCCCATATATGTAAAAGATTGAGTGTCTCGTGTTATGTTATAAGGAATCTTCGGAGTACTGTATCAATTAGTATCCTGATGATGTTATATTATGGCATTGTGCACTCCCATCTTCAGTAATGTCTACTTTTTTGGAGATCCTCAGCCCATATACAAAAAGCTTTTATATGTCAGAAGAAAATTCTGAGATGTATGAATAATGAATCTAGAGGAGTATCTTGCAAGCCTTTGTTTCGCAAGCTGGAAATTATGACTTTGCCATCAATGTACATCTTTCAACTTGTAATGTACATTAAAGATAATTATGAGAAGCACAAAAAAAACTCTGATATTCATCAATACAATACTAGAAATTGTTTAAATCTGCATCTGCCCTTTTGTAGCACAACAGTATCTCAGAATGGTCCACTTTACATGGGCATTAAATGTTTTAACAAATTGGGGACACTGATTGGTAGCGAAAGTAAAAAATAGTTTTTGATTACTAATACGTTTTATTCCTTGGAAGATTACCTTGATTTCTAAGAAAGAAAGCTGTTTGATATGTGCGTCTATTTGCGTATAATTTTTCATTTTGCAATGTTATTTTATTTTGTCGGAAGCAGGACTTATTTGTCTTGGTCTATTTTATCCCGTAACTAAGTACTTTGTATAGTTTTAGATGTTTTGACTAGCCACATAAGTTTCTATAACTTTTTTGTAAAAATTTCTATGGTGAATAAATTATATTTGATTTGATTTGAATGTTCAAGAGCTGATGTCCACGTTTCATTTTTTGTCCAGTTTACTTTAAGAATGTTTTATAGTGGTTACCATGGCAACGTCCTATTGAACCCATTATGAATATAAAGTGCTCAATAACTGAATGTTTTTAATTCAGAATATTCAATAGTTGACATCCATTACAATTTTTGTCCAGTTTATTTTAAGAGTGGTTGATAGTAGCTGTTATGGCAATGTCTTACTGAAACATGGTAAATATAAAGTGCTCAAAAATTGAATGCTTTTAAATCAGAATGTTCAAGTATCATTTAATTTCATTGAATACAAGAATTGTTTGGAATACAGGATCGCATTTTTTTTAAAGAAAGTTACGTTTTTTGAAAACATCTGTCTAGGAACGTGTCACAGACAAAATTGGCAAAAACCTATCGTATTTTCCGAGTTAGAGGTCATATTACTGTCCAATTCCTATAGACATTGACCTGAAGGAAATACCTCGAATAAACAATTATTTTTAATTATTTTCTCTAATTAATGTCGAAGAAAATTAATTTAATTCCACGACGATCAAGTTCAAGAATAGCCTTCCTTCGCAGGAAGTGAGCTTCTTATTTTTATTCAGTCGTTGTGCCGCATATTATTATCATTATTAGGTAACATTGTTTCCTGTGGTATTTTCACATGATTGTTATACCGCGGCGAGGACCATGAAAGGGGAATTTTTTCTCGACGGTTCCTGTAACAGAAATAATATTTCTGCGTCTGTTAATCTGTAAGCGATATCATGTATTATCGATTATGTAAGACTTTTATTTTTATTTAATATTAATTCACTAACATAATTTTTAAAAAGCGCCTCGTGGCTTCAAGGGCAAAAAGTAAATGTTAAATTTGATCAAAAATAGTCAGGCCGGGACTAACAATATGGTATTTCTTCTAATCTAAGGCACTAAATTGCATATTATAATAACAATTAAACAATAGTCTTGCAATAGTTATAAATGTCAATTAAATAAATATATAATCCGGTACGTTCCACATCCGAATCTTGTGACACACACCGAACTAATCTTCTAGCAACATTAAAATGTTAATTATGCGTCAAGGTTTCTAAGGGATATCAACCTTAGACATACATGTTTTGGAAAACCTGTTTACATTTAAATATAGACAGTAAACGTGAAAGCGAAAGATAAGATAAATATGAAGGTTAAGAGGTTACCGATGTATTTTTCGAGATAAATCGTATTGTCAAGGTTTTCGAATGGTGCGTATTGTGTTTGCATGTTTATTGCAGCAAAACCGACAATAATTATTATCTCTCGAGTGGGAGATGACATTTTAATAATTATTATTATAGTCCGTTTTACGGAAATAATTTTTTTTTTAATCATTAGATTTGCCTAATTGAGCGACGAAGATCACCTTTCAAAGTTTTGTGACAAGATTTTTCGATGCCGAACAATAATTACTTCTAAAATCAACAAGAACATTCGAAATCCAAGGAAGTAATTATTTAACACCTTCGGATGGACTATCTTATATTCTCAACTAGAGACGCAACCAAAGGTCGAAGGAAAACAACAGATTAAGACAGCTTGATCAGCTAGAAAGGTGTTGGTTTTTGACAAGGTTTAATTAAATGACATTAGTTTTATTAATTTTTTATATGATGAAAGGAAATACAGCCGTCAGACTAAGACTGAAAAACTTGACTCTTCCGCATCCTTCACAAATCTCGGATCTAAGCACTTGAAAATATTTAAGTGGACTGTGAAAATACAGTCAAAGGAGTGCCGAAGATCCAGCTAATATAGGACAAAAAGTAATGCTTTATTAGTAGATACCCTTATTAATGACTCTATTATTATTAATATTTTAGATTGAAAATGATGACGAACTGCAAATACTTCTATTTAACACCATTATAGATATGAAAATAAAGACAACGCACAGAAACTCCTATTTTAACATTGTAATAGATTGAACTCTATTAATAGAAAATTCTAAATTCTATTTTACTTGATTATAGATGACGCTATTATAATGGAAAAAAATAAACATCCATCTGCAGACTTCTATTTATCATTATTATAGATACCACTCTATTAAATAGATAAAAAAAATAAAGAAGATCTGTAAAAATGTAAAGGGGTAGATTCAGACAGCATAGACTAAGTAACGCTTTATTAATATAAACTTCTTTTTAACAATATTATAGAAGACGCTCTATTAATGTAAATATCTATTTTACTTCATTATAGATGACGCTCTATTTATAATAGACTAAAAATGAAGATCTTTAAAGACATCTATTTATAATTATCTTAGATAACACTGTTATCTATTTAAATAAATTAGGATCAAAATGAAGATGAAGGCTTGTAATAATGTAAAAAGGTGTCGAAGATTCAGATAGCATAGATCTAAGTAACGCTTTATCAATAGGAACTTCTGTTTAACCTTATTAAAAATGGCCCTATAACAATATCAATACATAATTATATTTAACATCATTATAGATGACTCTTTATCCATAGATGGGGATGGAAATATAGATAAACAATGTGTAAGGACTCCCATTTTAACATTATTATTATTATAGAAGACACTCTATTAATCTAAAATATCTATTTTACTTTATTATAGATGACGCTCTATCGTAGATAACACTCTATTATCTATTTAAATAAATTAGGATCAAAA
>MU189850.1:0-16692 GCA_016904865.1 Pissodes strobi | reverse complement strand
CACTCTATTATCTATTTAAATAAATTAGGATCAAAATGAAGATGAAGGCCTGTAATAATGTGTTTGTTTAACATTATTAAAAATGACCCTATAGCAATATCAATACATAATTCTATCTAACATCATTATAGATGACCCTTTTATCCATATATTAGGATGGACATATAGACAAACAACGTGTAGGGACTCTTATTTTAACATTATTACTATAGAAGACACTATTAATTGAAAAATCTATTTTACTTCATTATAGATGACGCTCTACTAAAAATGAAGATATTCAGACATCTATTTATCATCATCGTAGATAAAACTCTATTATCTATTTAAATAAATTAGGATCTAAATGAAGATGAAGGCCTGTAGTAATGTAAAGCGGTGTCGAAGATTCAGATAGCATAGATCTAAGTATGAATAGGAACTTTTTGAAGATTACTAAAATTGGCCCTATAGCAATGTCAATACATAATTCTATTTAACATGATTATAGATGACCCTTTATCCATAGATTGAGATGGAAATACAGACAAACAACGTGTAGGAACTCCTATTTTACCATTATTATAGAAGACGCTCTATTAATCGCAAATTTTGTTTAGCTTCATTATAGATGACGCTCTATTTATAATAGAATAAAAATGCAAGACTCTTATTTATCGTCATCGTAGATATCTATTAAATACATGAGGATCAACATGAAGATGAAGATCTGTAAACACGTAAGGGCTATCGAAGGTACAGTTAGTAACATCATTATAGATGATGCTTTGTTAATAGATTGGGACATGAATAAAGGCAATGTGTAGAAATTTCTATTTAATATCATTACACATGATACTTTATTAATAGCTTAGGATGAAAATAAAAATAGCCAGCATGTAGAAACTCTTATTTTGGCATCGTCATAAACGACGCTCTATTATTATAATAGAATAAAAATATAGATCTGCAAATACTTCTCCTTATTATGATAATAGATCACGCTCTATTAAATGAAGATCAAGACCTGTAAATTGACCTATTCATTACAGATAAATGTCTATTAGATTAATAGATTAAAATAAAGATGACGCTCTATTCATAAATCAATTGACAGTCTATCTAGACTTCTATTTAGCGTTGTTTTAGATGGCGCTGTATTAATTAGATTAGGATGAAAATAAAGATAATAACTGTTTAACATTATAGATGACGTTCTAGATTATTAATAGATTATAATGTAAATCTAGATGATGCAGAAACTCCAAAGTTCTTAAAATTTTAAATGACATTCTATTATTGGAATAGGATGAGAATGAAGACTGAAGAAAATGTTCTATTAATAGATTAGGATAAAGATGAATTAAAATAATAAAATTAATATCTGCAAATACATATATACCATTATGAAGACCTGTAAAAACGCCTATCTAACATTACAGATAGATGACGCTTTATGAGTAGGTTAAAATATTGTTACATCACTAGGTTCCTTTTAATAAGTGAGTCTGTATCGTAGTATTTCGATATACCGTAAGTAGGACGTGCGATTTTCACGTAGAAAAACCTAACTTCTTTATTTGAAGCCCTCGATAGTTGACATGTTGCCCTAGGGGTTGTCCTCGGGCAACCCTATGCAATGTTGCCAAATTGTACAAAATTTCCCTAAGTTAGGGAAAATGTAAATTTAGCAACATCAAACTGTTTGCAACAGCACACTCTTAACTATTTTAGATTATACTCTATTATTAGATAATGATGAAAAGAAGACTTCTATTTGACATCGTTATAGATGATGTTCTATTATTCAGATAGAACTAAAATTAAAATTAAGACATGCATCATTTTAGATAATGCTCTATTATTAGAATAGCTTTAAAATGAAGACTTCTACTTAACATCGGTATAGATGATGCTCTATTAATAGATTGGGATGAAAATGACGATGGCGATCTGTCGAAACTTCTATTTAATATTATCATAGACGACAATCTATTTAGAGTCAAAGTTAAGATGAAAACCCGTAAAAACACCTATTTAACATTAGAGATAGAGTTCTATTAATAGATTAGGAATCAAAAAAGATGGCAACATTATAGATGACGTTCTATTCATAAACTATGGCGTTCTATTAATAGATTAAAAATTAGATGAATATGTGATTGTGCAAAAATGTCCCTAAGTTGGGGAAAACGTAAATTTGGCAACACCAAATCGTTTGCATCTGTGTAAATGAATATGAAACGTAGAAACTTTTAAATATTCAATATTTTAGATAATACTCATATTAAATAAGGATGAAAAGACGGTTTGCAGATACTTTCTAATTGACATCATTATTATAGATGATGGATGCTCTATTATTCGGATTGAATTAAAATTAAGAGCTGCGTCATTTTAGATGTTCCTCTGTTACAAGATTAGAATGAAAATGACGATGGCGGTCTGTCGAAACTTCTATTTAATCATTTCATAGACGACAATCTAGTATCATAATAGAATAAATGAACATCTGCAAATACTTCCATTTATCATCATTATAGATGCCCCTCTAACCCGTAAAAACGTCTACAACATTAGAGATAGAGTCCTATTAATAGATTAGGAATAAAAAAAAGATGGCAACATTATAGATGATATTCTATTCATAGATCCATTATTGACAACCTGTCTAGACTCTTAGTTTACATTATAGATGGCTTTGTATTAATTAAATTAAGATAAAAATAAAGATGATAACTAGAAAGCTATTATTTAACATTATAAATGACATTCCATTAATAGATTAGAAAGTAGATGAAGATGAAATGTAAATATTCCTGAATATTTAACATTTTAGATGACGCCCTGGCATTAGATTAGGATATAAAAGAAGGCATGCAGAGACCTCTATTTAACATCTTTATAGATGAAGCTCCATTAATAGCATTAAAATGCAGACATGCATTGATTTCTACTTAGCATCGTTCTAGACGATGCATTATTAATGTATTAAAATAAAGACAGTCACATTATAGACGAAGGCCCTCTAGATGATATTCTATTCATAGACCAATGATTGACAACCTGTCTGGATTCCTAATTAGCATTAGAGATGATGATTAAATAGGTTAAGATGAAAATAAAAATGATAACTAAAAGGCTCCTATTTAGCATTATAGATGACATTTTATTAATAGATTGTAAAGCAGATGAAGATGAAATATAGGAACTCCTAAATATTTAACATTTTAGATGGCACCCTTTTATTAGATGAGGATAGAAAAGAAGGCTTCTATATAACTTCGCTATAGATGATGCTTTTTAATAGACTAAGTTTTAAGTAATGATAAAAACATTATAGACGGCCCTCTAGATGATATTCTATTTATATATCAACTATTGACAACCTGTGTGGACTTCTATTCATTATTATAGATGACTTTGTATTTATTAGATTAAGATGAAAATAAAGATTATAACTAGTAGGCTCCTATTTAACATTATATATGACGTTCTATTAATAGATTAGAAAGCAGATAAAGATTAAATGTAAAAATTGCGAAATCACTAATAAATATAATATTTTAGATCACACCCTGGTATTAGATTAGGAAATGGAGACATTTCTGTTTAACATCATTATGGATGATGGCCATATAACATCGTTATAGAGGAGGCTTTATTAATAGATTAGGTTTAAAATAAAAATGACAACATTATAGATGATGTTAGATTCATAGATCAATTCTAGACTCTTATTTACTATTATAGATGATTCTGTATTAAGTAGATTAAGATGATAACTAGTAAGCTTCTACTTAATATTTTAGATGCCATTTCATTAATAGATTACAAAGCAGATGAAGATGAAATGTTTGACGTTTTAGAGCGACTTCTAACTTTTAACATAGTGTACGTGACGTAGTATTATTAGAATAGAATTAAAAAGAAGACTTGCGGATATTTCTATTTAACATTTTTATAGATGAAGAATTATTATTATAACAGCGTTAAAATTAAGTCATTTAGAGACTTCTAATTATAACCATGGTTACAGATGATGCTTTATCAATAGATTAAAATTCAAATAAAGACGACGACATTCTAGATGACGCTCTATTTATAGATCAATTATTGACAACCTGTATAGACTCCTCTTTAACATTATAGATGATTGTACTAATTACATTAAGATGAAAATAAAGATTATAACGAGTAAGATTCTATTTAATATTATGGATGACACCTTATTAATAGATTATAAGCAGATGAAGATAAAATATTTAACATTTTAGAGAGGTTTCTCTTTAACATAGTTAAGTAGAGGGGACGCTGTATTATTAGAATGGAATTAAAATGAAGACTTGTAGATATTTCTATTTAACATCATTATAGATGAAGTCTATTATTATAATAGCATCAAAATGAAGTCATGTATGGACTTCTACTTATTAACATCGTTATAGATGATGCTTTATAATAGATTAGGTTTAAAATAAAAAGGACGACATTATAGATGACGCTCTATTCATAGATCAATTATTGATAACCTGTCTAGACTCCTATTTAAAATTATAGATGACTCTGTATTAATTAGATTAAAATGAAAATATAGATCATAAGAAGTAAGCTTCTATTTAATATTATAGATGGCATTTTATTAATAAATTAGAAAGCAGATGAAGATGAAATCTAGAAATTTCTAAATATTTAACATTTTAGAGAGACTTCTATTTAACATAGTTATAGGTGACGCTGTATTATTAGAATAGCATAAAAATTAAGTCATGTATAGACTTCTAATTATTAACATCTTTACAGATGATGCTTTATTAATACATTAGGTTTAAAATATAACATTATAGATGACATTTTATTAATAGATTAGAAAGCAGATCAAGATGAAATGTAGAAATTCATAAATATTTAACATTTGTTTTTAGATTAGGATAAAAAAGAAGGCATGTAGAGAGAAGCTTCTGTTTAACATCGTTATAGATGGTGCTTCAATAATAGATTTAGATTTAAATAGAGATAACAATATTAGAGACGGCGCTCTATCTATAGATCAACAACATGTCTAGAGGCCTAGTTATCATTCTAGATGACGTTCTATTATTCTTATCTTAGAATATAAATGAAGATGAAATAAAAAAACACCTAAATATTTAACATTAGGCACCTTATTATTAGATTAGAATAAAAGAGAAGGCATGTAGAGATTTCTATTTAACATAGTTATAGATGAACCTCTATTATTAGAATAGAGTTAAGATTAAGACATGCAGAGACTTCTATTTAACATCATATGAAAACTATTGAAAACGTACATAAACTTCTAATTAACATCGTTATAGATGATGCTCTATTAATAGATTAGGATGAAAAAGACAAATGTTTGCAGAAACTTCTATTTAACAAAGAATAATAAGGTTTGCCGAAGATTCAGGTCAAGACATCGATAGAAGAGGTTGATTTCGAAGTTTTAAAACGTCCTCCATATTTCCCCGACCTTGCACCGAATATTTATCGTTGAAGTACTCGAAAAGATGATTTAGGTTATCCGTATTTTGCCGATAATAAAGACGTGAAAATTGCACGCACGAGGTCAAAATAAATCATGTCTAATGAAGTGGTGGCCTCGATTGACAAACGGAGACCGATCGAAATACAGAGATAATTTTTAATTCCTAATCGGATGAACTTGCCGTGCACTTCAATTACAAAACACCCCTAGATTCACTTAGGCAACACCGGCACGACATAATATTCATTATTTTTGCAAAATTAAATCGCTAATAATTATTATCTACAACAATGGGTCATTACGAAATTTCATTGACGGCCATTTTGAATAAAATAATAATAAAGTGTAATGCACAGCATCAGCATGCGAATAAATATATAATAAAATGTATAAATATGTATTGAATAGTTTTTGTTTGTGGACTATGTAGTCGTGAATATGTCTATGTGAATGTGCACTTTAGGTCACAAATGTGTTTGCAGGAATTTTATATTAATTTCCTGTTTTTGGACGTATGGTAATCAAAAGGTAACAAGAGATTAAAGTGACCACGGCCTTTAGTTACATAAAATACGAATTTCAATTTACTTTACTAATTAAACCTTCGGCAGGAATTTTCTGTTAGATTTCCGTTGCAAGTTGAAAACTCGTGATTAGGCGGCAAACCATAACAATTAAATTATAACTCGGTCTCTGTGTAATAATGCCCTGTTCACGAAGTTGACCGCCGTGTAACGAACCACTCGGTGTGTACGAGGAGTCTAGCCCGTTTTATTTTCTATGCTGGTCGGTCATTAATTCATTTACACAGTGTATATACGATAGCAACACGAAATCATTTACGTGAATTATTTATTTTTAGTCCGTACAAAGCTCGACGGTAATTATAGGGGGGAACTTCTTGCACGACGATTTGCCTCGAATAGAAAAGGCACAACGGGGTATTATTTAGACGTTGTTAGAGGTAGGTACCCGGAGTGATGTTGTTCGTATGCGAAAACCTTGGTATTCTAACACTAGTCGAGTCAAATTGTCATTCCAAAACATCACTAGACTATACTTCATTGAATAATTAAAATCTGGCAAGGAGCTATAAATTAGCAACTTTAAACGTTTAAAAGTAAAGCTATATAGCGGTTTCTCGTGTTAAAAACCCAAATAGCCAAAATCGACCCGACCCAACGGACAATGGCGCTTTGTGGATCTATAATAGCCAAAAACTATAATAAAGTACCGTAAATCATCTTGGTACCTTCTAGTTGGTAAATAAACAAAGAGACGTGTTAGTGACCCACATTACCGTCTTTAATTATTTTATTTTGGGGAAAGTTCGAAATAGAATGGATTTTTCGTTTGGAAGAATTTTTACCTGAAAAAGGATCCGATGGGCGACCCTTTATTCGTTTCGAGAAATACCTGGAACTAACGGGACAGTTTTTTTTTGGTATTTGGTTACGTTACATTTGGTATTCGGCTTTGTGTAAATACTATATAATATACTCTCGACCGAAATATGGGTTCCAAAAAAATGTCAATATTTGCCTTTTCACTTTTCGACGATGAGTAAAGGCGGCCTCACATGGTCGGTATGTCGTCTAAGATAAAACAGTAGCGTATGCAATCGGGACGAACAGTGGCGTGCCGTGACTTGTAAGTCAAGGGGGGATCGCAGCTTTACGTTTCATAGTTCCTATTTAGTTATAAAACACACAAAAACTCGTTTGATGGAAAGTTTATTAATAATAACAAAATATAAAAAGTTTTATAACTAAGTATGGACTTTACAAACATTTTCTCTTCTCTTACAGCTGTTAATGCAGATTGTACAGGGTCTTTGATTATATTTACGTGGCTCCTGGAGCCTTTGTTTTTGAAGATAGAAAAAAATGTATCTTCTTATCTCATACGGTTTCAGATATACCAATACCGGAACCACGAATTTGTAACACCCTGTATAATATGCATACAAAAATAGGTATCATACTGAAGAAATAAGCAGGAGTTGAAACGTAAATGAGACGAAAAGGAATAATAGCTACCTAAATAATAAAAGGAAAAATAAAAACTAAACCAGAAAAAAGTGTTCATCTGAATTAGAAGGAAAATACTGAGGAATAATTGAAACGTGAATAAGAACAAAAATTAATAGGTATTTAAATAGGAATAAAAATATAATTAAGCAACAATTAAAACGTAAATAAATATAACAGAAAAAAAATAAAGCAACTGTCCTAACGTAAAAAAAGGAAAGAAAAATAAGCCTCTAGGTATAAAGAAATATAGAACTAAGCAACAAAAATTGCAACGCAAATAAGAAAATAATAAATAAATCAAACTAAGCAACAATCCAAACATAAATTAGAGAAGAACCAAGTACCTATCTATCTAAATAAGAAGAAAAATTAACCTAAGTAACAAGTATGTAAATAAAGACAAAGTAAAAGAAAGCTCCTATTAAAATGTAAAAAAATGAGAATCTAAATTAAAAAAAAATTAGGCAAGAATTAAATGGCAAATAAAAATAAAAAATAGATGTTTAAATACGAAGAAAAAATAAAGTAAAGTAAAAAAGGAGGAAAGAGAAATAAGTTTCTAATCATTAAGGAAAATAGAACTAAGTGACAATTGCAACGCAGATAAGAAAATAATAGATAACTAGATAAGAAAGACAATAAAACTAAGCATCAATTCAAAAATAAATTAGAGAAGGAAAAATACCTCCTATTTAAATAAGAAGAAACCATAATTGAAACTTATGTAAATAAAGAGAAAATAAAAGTAAGCCAAAATTAAAATGAACATTAAAAATGAGTATCTAAAAAAAAATTAAATTAAGCAACAATTGAAACGTAAATAAGAACCAAATAAAACTGAACAAGAATTGAAATGTGAATAAAAAAATAAAAACCTAAAAAAATAAATAAAACTAAGTAACAATTTAACGAAAAAGTAGGTGTCTGAATAAGAATAATAATAATATACCAAAGTAATAATTAAAAGAGACAAGGAAAAGAGGAACAAGAAACAATCGCAACGCAAATAAAAAAAAACAATAAAACTAAGCAACAATGCAAACATAAATTAAAGAGAAAATTTAACCTAAATAACAGTTATGTAAATAAAGACAAAGTAAAAGAAAGCCCCAATTAAATTGTAAATAAAAAATGAGTATCTACTTAAATAAAAAAAAAAATAAACGACAATTGAAACGTAAATATGAAGCAACTAACAGGAATTAAAATGTCAATAAAAAAATAGACATTTAAGAAAAAACTAAAATAAGCAACAATTGAAGGGAAAAAAATAAGAGTGTAAATAAGGATAATAATATGCCAAAGTAATAATTGAAACGTAAATAAGAAGAAAATAAAAATAGGTATCTAATTAAAAAACAATAAAATTAGGCAACAATTAAAAAGTAAATAAAAATAAAAATAGATGTTTAAATACGAACAAATATTAAAGTAAAGTAAAAAAGGCGGACGGAAAAATAAGTTTTTAATTAAAAAGAGAAATAGAACTAAGCAACAATTGCAACGCAGATAAGACAATAATAGATAACTAGATAAGAAAGACATTAAAACTATGCATCAATCAAAAAATAAATTAGAGAAGGAAAAGTACCTCCTATTTAAATAAGAAGAAACCATAATTGAAACGTATGTAATTAAATTAAGCAACAATTGAAACGTAAATATGAAACAAATAAAACTGAACAAGAATTGAAATGTAAATAAAACAATTAAGAATCTTAGAAGAGAAGCAACAATTTAAGGAAAAAGTATGTGTCTGAATAGGAATAATAATATGCCAAAGTAACAATTGAAACACAAATAAGAACAAAAGAAAAATAGGTATCTATATCAAAATTAAAATAAAATGAAGCAACAATTAAAACATCAATGAAGATAACGAAAAAAAAAATGTTAGTTAAACACGGAAAAATTAAGCTAACTACTCAAACGTAAAAATGGAGACAAGGAAAATATGCCGCTAAGTATAAAGAAAAAGAGAAACAAGCAACAATTGCAACGCAAATAAAAAACATTAAAACTAAGCAACAATGCAAACATAAATTAGAGAGAAAAATTAACCGAAATAACAGTTATGTAAATAAAGACAAAGTAAAAGAAAGCCCCAATTAAATTGTAAATAAAAAATGAGTATCTAAATAAAAAATGAAATTAAACGACAATTGAAACGTAAATATGAAACAAATAAAACTAAACAAGAATTATAATGTGAATAAAAAATAGACATCTAAGAAGAAAACTAAAATAAGCAAGAATTGAAGGGAAAAAAATAAGAGTGTAAATAAGGATAATAATATGCCAATGTAAAAATTGAAACGTAAATAAGAAGAAAATAAAAATAGGTATCTAATTAAAAAACAATAAAATTAGGCAACAATTAAGAAGTAAATAAAAATAAAAATAAATGTTTAAATACGAACAAAAATGTAAGTAAAGTAAAAAAGGAGGACAGAAAAATAAGTTTCTAATTATAAAGAAAAATAGAACTAAGCAACAATTGCCACGCAGATAAGACAATAACAGATAACTAGATAAGAAAGACAATAAAACTATGCATCAATCAAAAAATAAATCAGAGAAGGAAAAGTACCTCCTATTTAAATAAGAAGAAACCATAATATGTATGTAAATAAAGAGAAAATAAAAGTATGCCAAAATTAAAATGAAAATTAAAAAGGAGTATCTAAAAAATTAAATTAAGCAACACTTCAAACGTAAATATGAAACAAATAAAACTGAACAAGAGTTGAAATGTAAATAAAAAAAATTAAAAATCTTAGAAAAGAAGCAACAACTTAAGGAAAAAAGTAGGTGTCTGAATAAGAATAATAATATGCCAAAGTAACAATTGAAACACAAATAAGAAGAAAAGAAAAATAGGTATCTATGTAAAAATTTAAATAAAATTAAGCAACAATTAAAACATAAATAAAGATAAGGGAAAAAATTGTTAGTTAAATACGAAAAAATTAAGCTAACTGCTCAAGCGTAAAAATGGAGACAAGGAAAATATGCCGCTAAGTAGAAAGAAAAACAGAAACAAGCAACAATTGCAACGCAAATAAAAAAAATAAAACTAAGCAACAATTCAAACATAAATTAGAGAGAAAATTTAACCTAAATAACAGTTATGTAAATAAAGACAAAGTAAAAGAAAGCCCCAATTAAATTGTAAATGAAAAATCAGTATCTAAATAAAAATTAAAATTAAACAATTGACGTAAATATGAAACAAATAAAACTAAACAAGGACTAAAATGTCAGTAAAAAAATAAACATCTAAGAAGAAAACTAAAACTAAGCTAGAATTGAAGGGAAAAAAATAAGAGTGTAAATGAGGATAATAATACGGCAAAGTAATAATTGAAACGTAAATAAGAAGAAAATAAAAATAGGTATCTAATTAAAAAATAATAAAATTACGCAACAATTAAAAAGTAAATAAAAATAAAAATAAAAATAAATATAGATGTTTAAATACGAAGAAAAATTAAAGTAAAGTAAAAAAGTAGGAAAGAAAAATAAGTGTCTAACTATAAAAAAAAATAGAACTAAGCAACAATTACAACGCAGATAAGACAATAATAGATAACTAAATAAGAAATACAACAAAACTATGCATCAATCGAAAAATAAATTAGAGAAGGCAAAGTACCTCCTATTTAAATAAGAAGAAACCATAATTGGAACGTATGTGAATAGAGAAAATAAGAGTAAGCCAAAATTAAAATGAAAATGAAAAATGAGTCTGTAAAAAAAATTGAATTAAGCAACGATTGAAACGCAAATAAGAAACAAATAAAACTGAACAAGAATTGAAATGTGAATAAAAAAATAAAAATCTAAAAAAGTAATAAAACTAAGCAACAATTTCAAAAAAAAGTAGGTGTTTGAATAAGAATAATAATAATATACCAAAGTAATAATTAAAACACAAATAAGAAGAAAAGAAAAATAGATATCTATATAAAAATTAAAATAAAATGAAGCAACTATTAAAACATAAATGAAGATAGCGGAAAAAAATTGTTATTTAAACACGAAAAAATTAAGCTAACTGCTCAATAACGTAAAAATGGAGACAAGGAAAATATGCCGCTAAGTATAAAGAAAAAGAGAAACAAACAACAATTGCAACGCAAATAAAAAAACAATAAAACTAAGCAACAATTCAAACATAAATTAGAGAGAAAATTTAACCTAAATAACAGTTATGTAAATAAAGACAAAGTAAAAGAAAGCCCCAATTAAATTGTAAATAAAAAATGAGTATCTAAATGAAAAAAAAAAAATAATTGAAGGGAAAAAATAAGAATATAAATAAGGATTATAATATGCCAAAATAATAATTGAAACGCTAATAAGAAGAAAATAAAAATATATATCTAATTAAAAAACAATAAAATTAGGCAACAATTAAAAAGTAACTAAAAATAAAAATAGATGTTTATATAAGAAGAAAAATTAAAGTAAAGTAAAAAAGGAGGATGAAAAATAAGTTTCTAATTATAAAGAAAAATAGAACTAAACAACAATTGCAACGCAGATAAAACAATAATAGATAACTAGATAAGAAAGACAATAAAACTAAGCATCAATCGAAAAATAAATTAGAGATGGAAAAGTGTCTCCTATTTAAATAAGAAAAAACTATAATTGAAACGTATGTAAATACAGAAGTAAGCCAAAATTTAAATTAAATTAAAATTGAGATAAAATTAAGCAACAATTGAAACGTAAATATGAAACAAATAAAACTGAACAAGAATTGAAATGTGGATAAAAAAAAATAAAAATCTATGGGAAGAAATAAAACTAAACAACAATTTAAGGAAAAAAATAGGTGTCTGAATAAGAATAATAATATGCCAAAATAAAAATTAAAACACAAATAAGAAGAAAATAAATATAGGTAACTATATAAAATTTAAAATAAAATGAAGCAACAATTAAAACATCAATAAAGATAACGGGAAAAAATTGTTAGTTAAACACGAAAAAAATTAGCTAACTGCTCAAGCGTAAATATGGAGACAAGGAAAACATGCGGCTAAATATAAAGAAAAAGAGAAACAAGGAACAATTGCAACGCAAATAAAAAAAAACAATAAAAATAAGCAACAGTTCAATCATAAATTCGAGAGAAAAATTAACCTAAATAACAGTTATGTAAGTAAAGACAAAGTAAAAGAAAGCCCCAATTAATTGTAAATAAAAAATGAGTATCTAACTAAAGAATAAATTTATACGACAATTAAAACGTAAATATGTAACAAATAAAACTAAACAAGAATTAAAATGTCAATAAAAAAATAGACATCTAAGAAGAAAACTAAAAATAAGCAAGAAATGGAGGGAAAAAAATAAGAGTGTAAATAAGGATAATAATATGCCAAAGTAATAATTGAAACGTAAATAAGAAGAAAAGGAAAATAGGTATCTAATTAAAAAACAATAAAATTAGGCAACAATTAAAAAGTAAATTAAAATTAAAATAGATGTTTAAATACGAAGAAAAAATAAAGTAAAGTAAAAAAGGAGGAAAGAAAAATAAGTTTCTAATTATAAAGTAAATTAGAACTAAGCAACAATTGCAACGCAGATAAAACAATAATAGATAACTAGATAAGAAAGACAATAAAACTAAGCATCAATGGAAAAATAAATTAGAGAAGGAAAAGTACCTCCTATTTAAATAAGAAGAAACCCTAATTGGAACGTATGTAAATAAAGATAAAATAAAAGTAAGCCAAAATTAAAATGTAAATTAAAAATGAGTATCTAAAAAATAAAATTAAGCAACAATTGAAACGTAAATATGAAACAAATAAAACTGAACAAGAATTGAAATGTAAATTAAAAATCTTAGAAAAGAAGCAACAATTTAAGGAAAAAGTAGGTGTCTGAATAAGAATAATAATATGTCACAGTAACAATTGAAACACAAATAAGAAGAAAAGAAAAATAGGTATCTATATAAAAATAAAAATAAAATGAAGCAACAATTAAAACGTAAATAAAAATAACGGAAAAAAATTGTTATTTAAATACGAGAAAAATTAAACTAACTGTTCAAACGTAAAAATTGAGGCAAGGAAAATATGCCGCTAAGTATAAACAAAAAGAGAAACAAGCAACAATTGCAACGCAAATAAAAAACAATAAAACTAAGCAACAATGCAAACATGAATTAGAGAAGGAAAAAGTAGCAAGGAAAATAAACATGACAATTGGAACGTATGTAAATAAAGAAAGCCACAAGAAAAGAAAAATAGGGACCCAAATAAGACAGCAAATAAACCTATGCAACAAGTGAAATGTAAATGAAAAAGGAAGAAAAAATAAATAAGAATAATTATAAGCTTCAGTAACATATGAAACATAAAAAAAGGAAAAACGAAAACTAAGCATAAATTGAAACTCAAATAAAATCAAATGTATATAAGATTTATGCTTTTGTTAGTATATACGAGGAGGAAACAAACCAACAATTGTAACGTAATAAAAAAAAAAAGAAAAAATGGGTTTCTAAATATGAAGAAAAATAACACTAAGCAACCATCGAAAGGTAAATAAGAAATAGGAATCCAAAATAAGACGACACATAAATCTAAGCAGCAACTCAAATGTAAATAAAATAAAATAAAAGGCTCCAATTTTCCACTTAACAAAAAACAAAATAAAATATTTTTATAGAATATAAAAATTGCAAAAGTAACTTGAAATATTTAAAATTACGTCAAAGCAAAATAAGTCATTTCAAAAAAAGAAAATTAAAATTAAAAAGAGAATAAAAATAATTAAAAATACATATTCCTGTTAATAACGCCAATATCATTTGGAAAACGATAAAAAATTAAAGTTCGTATTTAAAAAGAGAAAGTTGCTGATGACCCCTTGAATACGAAACGTCGGATTCCAAACCGGATTACATAAAAATCTCCATCCGCATATGATTGACGTTAGGAATGTTTCCTGTTTTTTTTACGAATATCGAATGACATTGTAACAGAAGGTGCCTCTCCTCCTACGTCAACCTTAAAAACTTGTTCCAATATTCTTCCACTGGATTTCACATGGTGCATTCAGCAAATAAAGCAGGACGGGTTTTAAATCGCAATTTATAGCCCGTTCAAATGGTAATAGTTTGGACACACTCAGTGACAAACGAAATTTTTTTCTCCTTTGTTGAGTTTGATATTAGTCCTCTTTTACACTCTCGCAAGTACTGATATTAATTATTACACAATATATATCTAGGCTGCGTCTAGTAAGTATAGTTTATATCTTTCTAGGAAGTGCAGTGGCTTCAGATCAGGGTACAATCCACAATACGTGACTCCATTAGCGAAGAACTTACTGGATTGGAGACATCTTCGAAAAACTTTTTTTTTATCAAACATGATGAGCCAAGAATTGTATTGTTATTTTATTTTACTAAAAATTGCCAAAATAACTAATTACTAATAAACGCGTTATTGAAATCAATTTATATTAAAAACCGTTCTGATGGTACTGTTTGGTGCAACGCACTATAGAAGCAGATAAATAACAAATTGTACTCTGTAACATTGCGAAACACTATTAATAAAAATGTGTCAATTAGTTTGAATGCTAATATCAATCAAAATTTTTATTTTGCTTCATGTTTTCACAGGCTAGCAATTTAGATTAAGAAAAATATTATTTTGCTAGCTAAGCCCTTTGGATGGACAAATTTCTGATTTTTTACGATTTTCAATTTGACAGCAATGGAGAGTTCCGTTGAAGAAGAAGAAGAAAATACCTGCAGTGCTCAGACACTGTAGTCCAATTGAATTTTCCTAATTCTCCCTTCTAATTTGTATGCTTATTAGTGAAATTAAAACATTTGTTTGAACCTGTGGAAACTGAATCTATTGCATCATATAAGTTTAGTTCTTCAAAGTTTATTGATTAATGCCGGTTACTGTTACACACTGTTTTACATTTATCAAAATAAATACCATTTTTGCTTGTATTTTTAGTGTTATTATTTTTTTTCTCACCTTGTTCCCATTATTTCTCCATCCTGAAATTTGGCTAAAATATTGCCAAAAAAAAAATATGTTTTTTCGAAAAAAATAATTTTTTTTTTATTTGGAAAAAAAATTGTTTTCAAAATTTTTTTTTTTTTTTTTTGAAACACCTATTACGAGTGGTACCTCATTCGAAATGTATTTTCAAGACCTTTTAAATGAGAGATCTAACTCACTGCTCTAGTGTAAGTAGTCCGTAAGATATCTCGATTCCTCCTAGTATATGTTTAAGGAAAATGGCCACTTTTTTGATTTTTAAAAATAAATTAAAAAAAAAACTACTTATCAGAAAAATTTTAAATATTGGATTTTTCATCTACTAGATGGGTAAAATAACTGTACCAAAAATTATCAAAATCGGAGAGGTCACCTTCTAAACCTCTAGATGACTTAAGATGAAATAACCCAGCCGTCACACACGGATATGTAACGCTCCTTCGGATAAAGTCGGCGTCGACTTTAGCCAAGCGAGAGAAACGGTCAGCGAAGCAATATCTTGCTTATTTTTCTGGAAAACTGCTGCGAGTGAAAATTTGGGATTTGGCAAGTTTTTTTAGCTTATTCAGAAACTTTGAAGCGGCTAATGCCACTGTGTCTTCTCATTTATAGAACATTTTGTGTTTATCGTCTATATTGCAGTTCATCTTTTCATTCTTGAATTTTTATTTGTTTTTGTTTTTCACGTTTTCTTTTCTGTCTTGTTCAACACGCGAAAGTAGCTAGGGAGCACTTCGAAGAACCAATAATTATTTGTTATTTCTCCCTTCTTGATGGATTTTAATTTAGCCTGCTATGCTATCCGCTTAATAACGCTAAAGAAAGACACTTGGCAATAAAACATAGTATCTTCCGAAAAAGCAAGGGCAAGCCTGTAACTTAGAGTCCTTTCTACTGGCAGGGGGGGTTTGACTGTCTTTCTTTAACGTTGGCTGAGCGCGAGAGAGAAACAAAAGAAAACACTCCTAGAAAATCTAAAATTAAAAAGGCCTATAAGTTGCAGGCCGGTACCCAGAAATATGTATTAAATAAAAACATTTGGCAGCTTCTATAACAATTTTTCGTAAGAAATCGGGAAATATGAGATAATCGAGGTTAAATTGAAACATGCAAAATT
>JAEQML010050389.1:0-48260 GCA_016904865.1 Pissodes strobi | reverse complement strand
AGGACTTATAGGTAATCCATGTGACGATTCCCACCATTTTGCACGGTACAGCTGTCGTCGACGTCTCCAATCAGTCGTAGCATGAAAAAAATAGACAAGCCTTAGACCAACGTATACTAGTAATTTCTACTACTTTTTATATATGGCCCTTGGCACAAAAACGTTAATTGATAAATAGAAAAATAGAGGTACAACCTCTCTATAAACGAGTCTTATAACTCCAAATAAGTAATTTATATTACTTTTTATATATGTATGGCCTTTGGCACATAAACGATAATTGAGCCTAATTACGCCTCAATTAATTAAAGATAAAGATAAGGTTATCACTATCTCGCATTGAGATAGAAATTTAGATAAAAGATAAAAAAAAACAGGTAAATTTACACATGTGAGATTAACTTCTCATAAATGCAAATCAATGTCGGTACATCAGTGTTAAGACGAGACAGGGCGAGTGCTAATAATTATATGCTTGATGTAACAAATAAACTGGAAATTTAATTAAATAAGCCTGGAAAGAAAAAATTAAAACCAACAATACTATGAGGGAAAATTCGAAGAAGTTTTACCGAAATTGAATTTACTACCTTTACAGAAACATATAAAACTTGCTCCAAGAATTTCCCAAATAATACTGTTCAATTTGAATGGAAATACGTAAAATAAAGTGCGTGACCGCTAAATGATGAAATAATTACGTTCTCTGTAAATTTACAATTATCAAATTACATGAATTTGACTAATGAGAAACGCAATTATTATCCACCAATAAATCGGTATCTTTACCCAATGGTCACTACAAAAATTTAAGATTATTGAAGCTGTAAGTTAATCGAAAGTGTAATATAAAAATGCTAAATTCTTGCTTTAGCCAAATACGATTAAGCGAATCAGAAACAATTACAAATTATGCATTTAAAAATTAAAAAATTAGTAAAATATATTGCAAGATGTATAAAATATTTCAAGATTAAAAACTAGCACTCATCCGGTCAAGCGTCGCCACAAAGATAAAACGACTTCGCTTTCAAAATTCAAGACGTTTAATAAATTATGCTTTTCGATGTTTTAATTGGATAGTTTATATCATGTGACTACCACTACAGGGCACGCGGCGCCAAACCAAAGAAATACTCAATATATTATACTAAATATAGTAATCTATAGTAAATTAAATTCATAAATTGTAGGTATTAAATAGCGTACTACGCTCTCCAATTACCAACTACATGAGATAAGCCCGTTCCCGAATAAATGTCACTACCAGTACCAAACATAGTAATCTACCGTGAAACAAATCCACGAATTGTAGGTATAAACCAGCGTACCTGTGTTTCTTAAATAATTAGTTGCAGGAAATATACCCATTCGCGGATAGATGTAACTGGCTATTCATATCCCAAACATCGAAAATCATTCGTAATTAAACTCAATTTAGTGGAGCGGAATAAGCTAATATTCCGTTACAACGTAGTATAGGTGTAATGGATTCTAATTCCACTCTATTTCATAGCATTTTCTTGTAGACACTAGATTTTGTTGATTTAAGTCTTGAACGGTTTGTACGTGCTCTCTTTTGCTTGAATTAGCATTTCTCAATGTTAATATTGTCCTCCTTTTAGTTTCCTTGCGTTTGTTTAGCTTTCCTGGAAGAATCGGGGTTTGTCAGAGTCTTTAAAGTTTGAAAAGGGATGAACCCAACCATGAAAGTAAACTCCCGATATGTCATTTTGGTACAATTATATCTTCTAGTTGCTACTGCATGCTGGAAATAATTTGTGGCCTTAGACCATCTTAAAATGCCGTGTTGCTTCGGTTTTGATTATTTTTCTATAATGCAACATTAATTTTCCTTAATTAGATTTCTTTGTGTCTGACATTTCAGGAATGGTGTCAAATGAGGTTTCGTTGATGCTTTGTTTTGCGCCTGTCGTAGAATGTGTGCATTTTAGCGATACTATGGGTTAACCAGCTTTAGTGATGTGTGTTCCGAAGTAAGATGCTATCGATCTGAGATTTATAAATATTTGTTTTTAGGATCGCTTGTATTGGATTAATAGTAAAGTTTACATGTACACAATAGAGCATTCCTATCAGTCTGCAGCTTAGTGGAGTGGGAAAAGAGGAAACAAAGTGAAAAGGACGTAAGTGGTTTGGATAGCTCGCGGGAATAGGTGGTCCAGGAAAATTTGATCGAATTTTCAGTGGCCCTGTCGAATGTGCTGCCTAGAGTTAGATGGGAGTCTTTGCACAGGTTAGACAGTAGAGGTGCCAATTGTCAATGCACGTTTTTAGTGAAATAATCAAAAATTAATTATGTCCTTCACTTTTCAGAAGTCAGCCATTATGAGTGACTGTGTTTGTGTAGCGGTAGAACAGTTTTTTAAAATACTCCTATGTGGAATCTATCAGACCCGTTTTGTGTCTCCATAACTGGTATTTTCCACCGTCTTCATCACAGGTTATATCTCGTCTACTTTTTGAAGGAGCTTAGCTGATTTCGGCACAATATTACTTGTTGATACGGTGTTCTAGTGAACTCGGAAGTGTGACGGCACATAATCATGTCTTGGTCATTTAGTAATTGATTATTTAGTATTTATTTTCATTGGCCTTACTTCCTTTTTAACAGTTTTTACTATTCGTGATTATCGAGTGCCTAACCGGTCATTTACTTTGCGTGTTGCAATAGGTAAACGATTTGGTTTTAGTTATTTGATAATAGGTGAGGAGTTTGTTGGGAAGTCATACTTTCTAGTCCAAATAAAATTATGCCTGGGCAACCTTTGCAAAAATGTGTTATCATGTACTATCATTTTTTGGAATTGATTATTGCTATTTCAATGCTTCTTTCACCGTTTAACGGCATTTCTTTGTTTTAAATGCCTTTTAGTAATACATATTGTGGTACTGAAAGGGCAAAAATAATGAGGACAAATTATTGATTAACTTACGGTCTATTTACGTACTGACAAAGAAGAAGTAAGTATTCGTGAGAAGACCAGAAATGTTTCTCTCGTGCTGGCACTCTTTTCTATTGCTAAAGGCAAATTATCCCAAATTAATTACCGTACCGCTATTACGGTGTCTAATTCAAATTACGCAACTTATGTTGATCCGCTAAAAAGACCCGAAGGGACAATATCGTTCCCTCGTTCCGTAATTTTAGGATTTCCCTACGCACGCAATTCAGCTGGGTAAAATTATTATTGTACCGAATTGTTTCATACAAAGAAGCCCCCAAAGTTAATTGTTTTCTTCGGTTTGCCGGCTTAACCTCCAACAAATAAAATGGGTATTGTACTAAACTTTTTGATTTACGTCCTCGTGACAACGGTTTTATCCAGATACTTGAATGGCGATTTTCTAATCCTTATCACTTTTGTATGTTAATATATTTTTGGTATTTTGAAACAGTTAGTATTCTCATTGTTTGGGTTAGTGAAAAGTTACAACGGGTGGTGGAAAAACAAGTAGTAACAAGTGAGTGAGATGCTCAAAAACATTTGTAAACTGTAAGGAAAGAGAAGGCTTCTTGACAGGATGATATTTTATTTAAGAGAACAAAGTTATTCTAATTCTTATTTCAGTTTAAGGTAGGTATCCCATTTATCTGAAGAAACTTTACTTCAGGATGCAGTAACCGTCAGCACATTGAAATCATTACTGTGGAAATAAGGAAATTCAGCATTACATCTGTGTATAAACCTCCTACAGAGAAATTTGCTTTCATGACACCCCCAAATTTTGTATCCCAAATACATCGGTTTGTAATTGGTGACTTTAACAGTCACAATATTCTATGGGGCTACTCCGAACCGACACCAACGGACAGGCAGTGGAAAAATGGTCTGAAGTAAATGATCTAGCTATTATACATAACTCCAAACTTCTACAATCTTTCCAGAGTAACATTTGGAAAAGGGGTTATAACCCCGACCTATGCTTTGCCAGCGCAAATTGCGATGAGTTAAAAAAGTCTACAGTCCAATCCGAAAAACCCAACATCTACCGATTGGTCTTGGAGTGTACGCTGCCATTAAGCCACCTGCCATCTCCTTTAGACGCAGGTTTAACTTCAAGAAAGCGAATTAGACACAATTTGCCGAGATGTTGGATGAGAGAATCAGCAGCTTGGACCTACACCAGAGAACTACGAGCACTTCACTGATACGCTTAAGGAGATCTAGGAAAAACCATTCCCAGAGGATGCAGAGCTCAGTTTATTGCGGATTTATCAAACAACTCCAAAGATCTACTGAACGAATACCCTAAGCTGTATGAGCGCCATCCTTTCAGTGAAGAAACAATAAATTGTTATAACGCATTCATCCAGCAACTTAGTCAATCAAGACAAGAAAGATGGATTGAGAAACTCGAGGGCCTAGATATGACACACAGCGGCAATATGGCTTAGAATTTTATCAAGAAACTAAATGGTGATCCTGTTGTGAAGCAGAGCTCATCCAACGTCACCCCAAACCAAGTCGCTCAACAACTAATGAAAAGTGGCAAAAAAAAGGAAAAGCCGCTGGTGTTGACGACATCTGTACAGAGCAAATAAGACACCTTGGTTCTGCAATGAAAAACTGGTTGCTTAAACTTTTTTATAAGTGCATTTCAGACTTAAAAATCCCAAAGTCATAGAGAAAATCGAAGGTAAAGTTCGCCCAGCCGTTGTTGACCCTCGAAACGCATGCAATTGCATGCGTTTCGAGGTTCAACAATGGCTGGGCGAACTATAGTCGCTCTGCTTAAGCCAGGAAAAGATCCAAAGTCTGCTAGTAGCTACCGCCCGATCTCCCTACTATGTCACCTTTTCAAAATATACGAACGCCTGATCCTAAATCGAATGGGAAAAATCGTAGAACCAAAACTAATTCCTCAACAAGCGGGATTTCGACCCGGAAAGTCGTGCACTAGTCAAATCCTTGCACTTACAGAACACATAGAAAGGGGTTTCGAAGAAAAACTGATCACCGGCGTTGCATTAGTCGACCTATCAGGAGCATACGACATAGTAGACCATAAAAGCCCATGACAAAAACATATAATCTCACCAAGGACTACAGACTGACTCAAGCCATCTTGTCCGAATTGCAAAACCGACATTTCTATGTTGTTCTTAAGGACAAAAAAAGTAGGTGGAGAGAGCAAAGAAACGGTCTCCCTTAAGGGAGTGTCCTTTCTCCAATCCTCTTCAATATTTACGTCAATGACCAACCAATCTGTGAAAATTCAGAAAGCTACGTTTACGCTGATGATTTCACCGTAACAGTGCAGGACAAAGATTTTGACTCAGTCGAACTAAAACTCGAAAGAGCATTAGTAAACATGGCCGAGTACTATGAAGAAAATGCTGTAACGATATCTTTAGTTGGGAGCTAATTTGTAGCGAAAGTTAATTTATTTAATTAAGTATGGCTTTGTGCGCCATTTTGTAATGAAATACTAGTTGTTTAAATGCATGAGACTCGTTTCTATTTTTCTTAGGGGGTCGGTCGACGTTCTTTTATTAGCAGTGAATTTTTTGTGTATTGTGGGCGCCAGAGTTCCTAGAGACAATGCGAACTGAATATGAATACTTAGATATAAATAAATATAAAGATAAGAATATCAGAAAGTTGCCCTTATAATTCGTGTCTCACAGACCTCAATCTTGCGATAAATTAAAGAAATTAATTTCAAAACAACAATATATTAATTATACAATTAAATTACAAATACGATTGATGAAATTTTAAATGGAGTTAATCTATATAATCAAATGTCAAATATAATTGATGAAATCATTTGAAATATAGTTTATGAATAAATTTGACTTAGTAATGAAAATTAAAATTAATTGTGACAGATTAAAAAAAAAGGAATAAATAAAGCGTTATTGTTGGTCTTTACAATATGTTTATCTTCTGATTGGCTAATACTTACCTTGTCCAATTATTCTGTAACCATGTATTGGGACCTCTACTGGAACCGCTTCTGCCTGTTCCCAAGTCAGTATCTCTTGGTACTATCGAGGACTTATTTGGTTCCCCATGTATCGATTCCCTCAGAACACTTTGTACAGCAACTGGACGAACACCTGCTACTTGCCAAGCACGATGTTTTCTTCCAGCCAATGTTGAATACATGCAAGAGGAAATATCCTAGTCTTAGACCAATGTATATCGCTAATTAAATAATATTCAAGGAAATATCATGTGAACATCAGTGACACTGTTAAACACATGAGGAAGCAATCAACAAATTGAAAATTTACTGGTTAAAGCAGATATAATAAGAAACTTAAATTACAATGCTAAGTTGAGCAAAATTATAAACAACTACTGTTACTCAAGATATCCTTTTCTTTACTTTAAAATATGAAATTCAAAAGAAATAATGACTGAAATTTAAAATTCAAAAGAAAATTATGGAATTCGTTCCAATTCAGTAACTCTCGGTAAATCTAAATAAAAGATAACTTGAATTTGATGATAAATAGAAAAATAGAGGTACAAACTCTAATAACGAGTCTTAATTGCTATTACTTTTTATTTCGGCTCTTGGCACATAAACGATAATTACGTAATTACGCCTCAATTAATTAAAGATAAAAATAAGATAATCACTATCTCGCATCGAGATAGAAATTTAGATAAAAGATAAAAAACCAGATAATTTTACATATGTGAGATTAACCTCTCATAAATGCAAAGTAATGTCGGTACATCAGTGTTGAGACGAGACAGGGCGAGTGCTAACAATTACATACTTGATGTAACAAATAAAGTGAAAATTTAATTGAATAAGCCTGAAAAGAAAAAATATTGAAACCAGCAATACTATGAGGGAAAATTCGGAGAAATTCTACTGAAAATTCAATTTACTACCTTTGCAGGAATATATAGAATTTACTCCGAGAATTCACCCAAATAATACTGTTCAATTTGAATGGAAATACGTAAAATAATGTGCGTGACCACTAAACGATGAAATAATTACGTTCTCCGTAAATTTGGACTATGCCTCTTTCAAATTACATGAATTTGATTAATGAGAGACGCAAATATTCACCAATAAATCGGTATTCTTACCCAACGGTCACGACAATAATTAAAAATTATTGAAGATAAAAGCTAATAAAAAATTGAATATAACAATGCTAAATTCTTGCTTTAGTCGAATAAGACTAAACGAATCATAAACAAATATTAGTTATGTATTTAAAAATGAAAGAATTAGTTAAATATACTGCAAGATGAATTAAATATTTCAAGAAAAAAATCAGCACTTACCCGTCAAGCGTCTCGACACAAGATAACCGACCTCGCTTTCAAAATTTAAGACGTTCGACAAATTATGCTTGCCGCTGTATTATTGGCTAATTTATATCATGTGATTACTACTATAAATCACGTAGCGTCAAGCTATAGAAATACCCAATTTTAAATATAGCAATCTATAGTAAATTAAATTGATGAATTGTAGGAATAAAATAGCGTACTGCGCTTCCTAAAACGTCTAACCGCATGACATAAACCCATTCGTGAATAGATGTCACTGGCGACCCAAGTATTAATTAACGAAAATCATTTACAATTGAACCGAAATTTTTGTCTAGCGTAAGTGTAATAAACCCATTCGTGAATAGATGTCACTGGCAACTTAAATCTCAAATAATCCAAGTAAGCGCTTTTCACCTGAAAAATAAACAGGCGGGCCGGAAGTTAGATATCAGATGGCAGAGAAGCGATCTCGAGCATACAGACTATCCAAAATACCTTGGCGTCAGGTTGGACCGAACACTAACATACAAGCAACACTGTATAAAGGTGAGGCAAAAAGTAGCAACAAGAAACAATGCCCTTAAAAAACTAGCCTCTAGTAGGTGGGGTGCACGACCTTCAGTATTTAGAATTACGGTAGAAGCCTTATGCTTCTCCACTGCAGAATACGCTTGCCCTGTATGGAGTAGATCGAGCCACGGTAGACAGGTCGATACCGCTCTGAACTAAACATGCCGAATAGAAACTGGGTGCATGAAAGCAACACCTTTATCGGCACTCTATAGAGCATCATGGTTTTCTTGTCCTCAAAAGCGCCGTCAAACTGCTGAATATACAGAAACATTCGATGAAAGACACTCAAATATGTGACACATGGAAGACTCAAGTCGCGCCGAAATTTCCTCAAACAAAATGGTTAATGAAGAACCCCCTGACGATTACCCTACACGTCAAGACAACTCAAGCGGGACAAGCCTGAACTGGCGAACATAGCAAATACTCAACCGTATCAGAACGGGAGTTGCGCCCGTCAAAACCAACAAAATGAAATGGAATCAAATAGACCAGGAAGATATTTTCTGTGAATGCGGGGAAATACAACATATATGATGCACCTAACAGCCTGCATTAACTGTTCCAACACCTGCACCCTCGACTATCTATGGAATGCTGAACAGAATGCAATAGACGTCGCCCATTACTGGGCGCAAAAACGATAGGATGTTGATTTGAACACGAAAAAGTAAAGTAAGTATTAGTCATCATTGGACAACCTATATTAATATAATATACGATGACAGTTACCTTTAACCAGCAGATTTGTTTAAACATCGTTCTATTCTCCCATGTTCCGTTCTATACCATAGTAGGACCAACTTTTTTTAGAAACAAGTAGGACCAAGGGGTCTACTAATGTCCACACATATTCTTACCAAAAATTTGCATTTTTATTAAAACCGAAATAAAAATAAATATTATTAAAATAGCTAGGGTAGGTAATTGAAATTTACTCGGAATCCTCGACGTGAGAGGTAGTGGCGTTTTCGCGGGATACACAAACGTTAGACTTGTTCCTGTGCTTACCGAATACCTATCTCTGACATTCTGAACAATTTTTTGTTGTTTTTGTTAACTTATAGCTTTTTCCTTTTTTGGATTTTGCCAACTTGTAACATGAATCTTCACACCACTATAAGCTCAGTTACCAGAGGTAATGCCTGTCTTGATAACATATTAACCAACCTTGCTGGAATAATCATTCTTCTTTTATCTTTGACTGGGTATTGTCTGACCATTTTGGAGCGGCTATTGAATTTGATGCTGATATGATGGAGCAACGTATTATTCCAGTTGTACGCCAGCCTATCACCCAGCATGGCCTAAACAAGCTTCACAAACTAATTGTAGACGTTGATTGGAATTTTTTGTCACAGCCAATTGTTGCTGAAAGAAAAGCTGAAAGTCTTTGTAAGTGTTGTGAAACATTGTATTGCGGTTGCGTTCCCTAAGAAGGTTGTTCGCGGGCCTCGTAACGGTGATGTAAGCGTTAATTTCTTTAATAATGAGTTCAAGAGTATGAGAGATACCCTAACTCTGATGCAATCAGTCTATGTTCGCACAAGTTTTAATCAACTTAAGGAAGACATTAAGAGCTATCGCCGACGGTATCGTGCAAGTGTCCGTGAGGCCAAGGTCATTGCGCATGATGATTTTATCAAAAAATCAGCCAATTGGCAAGTTGTGAACAAGCTTAGATGTGAAAAAACGAGGAAATATAATATTAGTTCTTTAACCCCAGATACTTTCAATTTGTTTTTTGCTAGTATTGCTTCAACTTTAGTAACCCAGCTTCCTTCTGCTATCAATTCTAGTGACTACTACTTGAACAAATTAAACATAATAGATTCACTGCATTTTGAATTCTCTCATATTACCTATAATGAAGTACGTGATATTATTTTTGTCCTTAAAAACTCTCACAGTAGGGACTATTATGGTATCAACACCACAATAGTTAAAAGTATTGTAAATATTATTGTAATTCCCCTGACAAAATTGTTTAACTGTTGTATTAAGGAGGGAATTTTTCCTTCTGTTTTCAAAATTTCTAGAGTTGTGCCAATTTATAAAAAAGGTAACCATAATGAGGTAACAAATTATCGTCCAATTTCTATAGTACCATTTATGGGTAAAATTTTTTAGAAAGCTCTTAAATCTAGAATTTGCAATCACGTTGAACAAAGTGATTTGTTAAACAAACAACAATTCGGTTTTAGAGGTGGAAGGTCTACAATGATGGCCATTAATCAACTTATTTCTATTATAACTGACGCTTTCAATACTGGGAAGCATACAGCTGCCTTATTTTGCGACCTGACTAAGGGCTTTGATTGTGTCTCGCCTGACCTACTCAGATCCAAACTGGAATATTATAACTTTTCTCGCCAGAGCGTCAATTTGATCTATTCATACCTTACACACCGTTTCCAGCTTGTGGATTATAATAATATATTGTCCGAACTCCAGCCCATCAAATACGGAGTACCCCAGGGGTCCGTGCTGGGAACACTGCTGTTTATTATTTATATAAATGATCTGTTGGTTTCTGAGCCCAGTACTGACTTCACTTTGTTTGCGGATGACACCACTGCAACGAGAACTGGGAAGGATGCTGATGGATTGCGGGAGGATCTAGGCGATGCACGGTCGGCGGTCTCTGATTGGTTTACTGCCAATAAACTTACTCTTAATGCGACAAAAACCGAGACTATGCTTTTTACCCTCAGCACTCTGGCTGACGTACGGCATGATTCTGAATCAGTCCGATTCTTGGGTGTTTGTTTGGATCATAGGTTGGGTTGGCACCCACATGTTGACAAGTTGTCAAATAAGCTTTCTTCCAACATCTATGTTCTAAGAAACTTGGTTAATATTGTTTCGGGAAATGTACTTGTTATGACGTTCCATGCTTTGTTTCAGTCACATATTTCATATGCTTTGCTCTCTTGGGGACACGCGGCTGCATCAACCGACCGAATTTTTGCCTTACAACGCAGAGCCATTCGGGTTATTGCAAGGTTTCCCTATCGAGCTGATTGCAGGGATATATTTAGCCAAATGAATATTTTAACTGTGCCTTCCATGTATATTTTTGAATGCCTTAAGTTTGTTAAAAATAATATTGACCAGTACACAAAACTAAGTGATATACATTCACACAGAACTATAAACGGGGGAGATATATTAATTGATTATCACAGAATAAATAGATCTAGATTTGCGCTAAACTATTATAGACCTAAAATGTTTAATAAAATTCCTCAAGTCATCCGAGACCTTCCTTGAACAAACTTTACTTCTGTGATAACAAAAATGCTCCTCTCAAGAGCATTTTATTCGATGGATGAATTTCATGGGTATACCTTTAACCAATATGAATTTCCTTAACACTTGATCTTTTAATGGTCTTATTATTTTTGATTGTGTTTTATTATATATTTATTGTTCATTTGTTTGTTTTCTTGTATGTTATATTTTTACTGTTAGCTTTAGCAGTTATTGACGTGTGTAAACATTTTTATGTACCAACATCAATAAATACTTTGACTATTATAATGGTGTTGGAGCCACATCTTGGATAAGCTTGTGTTCGAATCCATTTTTCATGGCATGACTAACTCAATTGTGTAGTCCGTTTAAACTTGCAGCTCTTCTTTCAATAAGGGATAACGATAGGATAAACTCCCCCTCACTCTTATTTTGGGTTCAATGCGAAAAAAATTGAGAATAATAACTCTAACTGAACAGTTAGTTTTTTTTTGGTTTACCTATTGCGGCACGCATAGCAATTTGCCGGTTGAGCAATCGATAATTACTAATAACCTCTTATAAAGCAAGCAAGGCGAACGAAAATAAACACTAAATAATCAATTGCTAAATGCCTAGGATATGATTATGTTCCGTCACACTTCCGAGTCTACTAAGAAACTATACACATTGACGCCTGCAATATCCAGCAAAGCCGAAAACATTGAGGGTGGCCATCCTCATGTCAACTGCTTTGAGCAATATTCTGATTTATATTTTTCGTTTTGACATCATCAGAATACTGAGTTGATAAGAGCGAAAGTGTCCCATAGGAAGAAGGTGGGTTTTCAAACTTCATATCTGAAAACGCTCACATATTTGTGTATCTTCTTTCTGTTTTCTTAAGTACTTCTGGTATGCGTTTGCGAATTTGTTGAGGAGTTCCAACTAAAATCAGGCCAAAGTCATTATTGAGTTCTTCAACCAGCTTCACGATGTTCATGCCTGAAGTAAAAGATCTTAAATATGTATCGTTCAATGAATCAAATATTTCAGGTAGCGTTGCAAATCTTTTCTGGTAAATTTATCATAAAATCCTAAAATTTGCATCTGTTTCGACTTATGATGGCAATGTGCGATTGTCTGCCAAAGTTTTTAAACCACAAATCATGATAATCCAGTTTGGTGTCTTCGTTAGCCTTCATCAAAATTAAAACACAAAGTAAGGCCAAAACCTCCGGTATCATCTAAAGTGGTATATTTTTGCGTATGAGAATTTACGATATTTCCGAATTAAGAAAATTTTTGGAACCACCCCAATGCATGACCTACTTTACCTTCATTTTGAAGCCCTGGTCGCTTAGGAAAAATATTTAGTCTTGCTCGCTGTACAGCTCGTGATGGGTGGGTATATTCTTCCAGACTTTGACTTATAATCGAAACTCAAAGCATCCTTAAGTAAGCCTCCAGTATCATCCTCTTCATTGAAAACTTCAATATGATCTTCAGTTTCACTAACGACTGAGTCAATGTTATGGAACTAATGTCTGACCGAACCTCAAAATCTGAGAAGCTTTCTAATTCGTGTTCTAACTCTCACTGACTTAAATATTTACTTATTTTTACTTTACTTACAATAAATGAAAAAATACTGCAAACTACGCCAAGAAACAAACAATTACCGAAACAAAGATACCTCATACACTGAAAAATGTTGTTAGTAACAGACAGCTCAACTTTACTTGCGATATTGCCAGCTATAAATTACGATCCCACGTAAGAATTTATTAGACTCATAATGGACCGAGGGGGATTATTTATTGTCTACCGTAAAATTTTTATGAAAGTAAATGGAAATAAATTAAAATATAAACTTGCTTCTTATAGCACCTAATATGCCTACAACTACTAATTATTTAGATTTTTTAGGAAAAGGGGTTTTAAGCAAGTCGGACATTAACACGATGTCTTAATGAAACTAGAAGTCTCTAAAGATGACAATAATCCCTTATTCATTCCGTTTGGGATTTCTTGAAATTCAAGCAGTAAAGGAAAGTTTTGTTTATTTTATTCTATCTGGCTCAGCCTTAGAGTTAATTATTTTTCTGGATTTACGCCAAGATATAAGACCAAGATTAAATTACCGGAAGTATGATTTGATTAAAGTTATATAACTCACTGAAAGTCAGATTTCCGATGCATTAGAAAGATGACATTGAGTAGCTTTTTAAATTATATTATTATATTGGGACGCGTCAAATACTCTTATTCAAATTTAATTAGGAAACTCAAAACTGCATCTATCAGAATGCTTAGGGTCATGGGGGTGAATTATTTCAAAGTTTACTTAAGAGATTTAACGTTTTCGATATTTTCTAGCTCAGAAAAGTGGTCAGACAATGAACAGAAACAAGCAAATCATTTGCACATCCTCTTGTTGTTGACATGCACGTGATTTGTCTTTATGCATAACATAATACTTCCAAGATACTTACAGACGTGTTACCGAATAACGCAAATCTTCTGAGTAACTGTTTAATTTAAGTTTCTTCACTTTTTCTGAAGTATTTTCGGAGAAACAAGTTTGTCGCTGTTTATTGGATGGAATTGATATTCAGCTGCATTTTGGATTTCCTCCCTGGGGAGTAATTTTTCTTTTACTATCATCTGTTTCACAGCCTCGAACTTCTTTCCTCTTTCTCCATTTTTTTGGTCCTGTCTTGTTCCCCTCAAAAGATCTAGAAACGTTGAATCCTCCTCATGTTTCGGCAGTTCTCCAGGATTATCTTCCAAGACTTCATTAACATTCATTGAATACAAACCTGTCGTTCTGAATCCGGATATTAAATTTGTGCTTACAGTGTCTCCAGTTTTATTCCACAGAGTTGAATGTAACGAAGGGAAATGCTCTTTAGTGCATTAAATTGGCCATATTATGTAATTTTGTATATAGTGTTAATTTTACTGTAGTGACTGAAAGACTTTTCATGCAAACTGCAATTTTCCAAATAATTAATAATGTTCCAAATGCATTTAAGCCATTTTTTAAATTATTTGTAATACATGTTTAATTCTTCATGTAATATTTCAATGTAAAATTAAGCTAATGTAATTTTAAATGTTATCTGTAAAATTACATTATACTGAATATTGAATTTATTTGTATTTTTGATGTGTAAACATCTTACGCGGCGGTATGAGGGTAATCTTGGGAAAATGGACGGAAGTGTGAAAACCGGATGTGACATCATAACCATGCGCAGTCTACAAATATGTAAACATTAAACAACATTCGTCAGGCGGTATCTGTGACAAGAATGTGTTTTGCAGGCTGTCTGTAACCATTAGTGTAAAGCGTGTTCTTTCTAATGCCAGAATATAGGCAACCAATTTCAAATAAGTGGTTGTCTATATTCAGGCGTCACGCGGGCTTAGGTGGCATTAGATTTTCATGTCGATGATGTCGACATAGGATATGTTTACATATACATATCAGTGTCTCGAGTACTAGCAGACTCGCTCAATTTTTTTCATATTAGATCGGTCATTACACTAGTATGGCAATATGCTACTTACCGAATTACAAATAGTACGGTAAAGTATCTTGACGCACGATTAGAGTGTTTATCTTGCGAAATTACATAAACACGTTTTGAGAAGTAATATTCCAGCAAAATATTGTAAAAATTGTGGTCTTAATTAGTGCTATTTTGTTAAGGAATTATTAATATCTCAGTATCTTTGAGCGTTTGTATTAAAATTTCAGGTAACATTTCATGGTAAAATTATGGTATTTTAGCTGCTTTAAAATTACATATTTCTGTAAATTTAAATTACCTATCGCAATATAATAGTACGGTAATGAGCTACATATCGGAATTAACAGAGTGCAGTGAAACGTATATCATGGAACGATTGTAGAAAAGATACATTATTGGTGGTGCATTAAAATTACGATGTTATATAATATAATACAGTACTTATTTTGCGGAATTACATAAACAAACTTTAAAGTGTACCATTCTCGGCAAAATATTGTGAAAAGACTCATTATAACATGCTTATAAAGGCAGTGTTTTAAGCTTTTAATATAATTTGTAATACTTTCATGTAATACTTTCATGCAAAATATATTTCAACCTTGTAAAATTAAATTTTCCAGTAAATTTAAGTATGAAGTAATGAAAGTTCACACTACGGATTACATTCATAGCATTTTTGTTGTAAAATTTGTGCGTATATAAAATTAAATTTACATTCGGTAATAATGCTGTGCAAAAAAGTGTATTTTTCATATATAAACTTAATATAATTTCAATGTCATAATATCCAAAATTTTTAATTTCATGATAAAAATTGCACAATTTATATTTACTATATTAAGCCGTCATAGGACGTGGAATCATACACATTTTTCGGTAAATTTACATTCCAAGTAGGCAAATAGTTTTTTGAAATTTCCTTCTACGATTACCGGCAAAATATTTTGGCAATCGTAATGCTGTAATAAATATGTTTGGCATAATTTTATCACCATTTTTGTAGCATGTTTTCAAGACCATTTAAATCTGCAAGTAACAAATGCAGAACAAGTTTTCTATTGATACTGGTCAATGAGAATCCAATTGACCGAACCGCAATGAGCATGTTAGTAAACCGTTTATCTAAGTAATTTTGCTAGTAATCACTAAGGTCCTGCAATTCCTCGAGCTGGTAAATTAGTATTTCCTATATTAAATCCTAACTGGACAACGATATCCCCTTTATTTGCTCTACTAAGCAAACCTTGTGTCTCCAGTTATTGGGTTAATTTACCGGAAACTACTTTTAATGGCGCGTATGACGCCTTGATAGTTCGTTTACGGAAGCTTTGGCTTATTGGTAACCGAACGAGACCTAACCAAACCGAAGCCGGTCTTGATTATTTTTCAATGTAATGCTCAGCCTCAAAAAAATGCTGAAACAATAAGTTTATTAAAATATTATGCTTAAAAAATTGCAACGTAATGATTTCTAATTCTGAAATTTAGAGCGTCACCTATATAAATAAACCTTAACCGGGTGCATTTAATGATTTCTTCTGAATTTATTAATGTATGTCTTTCCTTTCCAATATTTTGACTACATTTTTAGTTAACTTGTAAGCTGACTAGGCGTTGCACAGAACAATTTATGACACTATAGAGTGTCAAGACATCAGCATATTCAAGGCTCTTGCTTTGAACCCGAAGCAAGGAACATTTACAGACAAAGAAAGAATTAAAATGCCAAAGAAAAAGACCTGTGACCTATAATATTAACTCACAACAAACAGTCCCAAAAGAAAATATTTATAAATGACAGATCGATAACAACGTGGTTCGAAACATACATCACTAGCTGGTTGATGGATAGAGTCGCCAAAATGCGCATTCTACGACAAACGCATAGTAAAAAGATGTCAATTGAACAATTTTTGAAACGTCAATGACATAAAAAGAACTTAATGAAATGAAGGATTTATTAAAGAAAATAAAGACAAACTGAAATAATTGCGGCATTTATGATGGTGTAATCGCACAAATTACTTCCACCATGATAAAGCAATTATAAAGTAAGTTAAGGTTAATTGTTCTAAAATAACATATACTTAGCGCGCTTGTTTTCATGATTGGTTTCATCGGTTTTTACATTTTAAAAGCTCTAGGAAAGCTAAAACATTCTAGAAAACTAAAAGAAGACATTTTTAATTACAAAATGGATATTGAAAAACATTTAAGAAAATTAATTTAAACAAAAGAGAACAAGGAGAAATTGTCTAGGAATCCAATCAACAAAGTCTAGTTGCTCCAAGTGAAAGGTATGGAATGCATTGGGATTAGCCTACACTAGGTATGAATTCTATAAAATTAAAGAATCGTAAGAACATTTAGTAAGCATATTCTCGAAATAAAAGTGGAGTTCAAACTCCTGAAGCCCACTTAATACTAAATATTTACTCTTATTTAAGGCAAGCACATGTGTGAACTTCTTCTCCCTATCCGGAAGACACTAAAATAAAAGGATACTTTGGAAACATAATCACTGCAACCAACGGGGCGAGAATGTAAATCGTTGGAGTCCACCGTAATTAATTAGAGAAAGAGTATTATACTGATGTATGATATTACCATTCATTTTAAAATTCAAACAATATTTAAACAAATCCCTATGACAGTGAGTTTAACCGAATTCTTGACAGAATGGCAAATGAAAAATAACTGAAATAGCAAAAAAATTGTATTTTAAATAGTAGAATGTTAGATCAAATTTAACTTTAATTAGCAGTCAAGTATAATATCATTTTCTGGCCGTTACTTTATAATAAGTATTTCATATAATATGTAGTTGGAATTATTGGCCACCGAGTAATTTATAAAATGAAAATATTTTTAAATAAACACTGCCAAATTGGTAAATATACAAGCAATGCGAGTAATATGCTAATAAGGCAGAAATTTTATTCCGCGCGAGAGGTAACATTTCATTAAAATAAAATTGATTGTATTACGTGGAGCGTTTATATTATATTTTATGCATGGTTAAATTATAAAAAGTATTTAACTTTGCGCAAATAACTATAGTTATAAGCATTCAAAAGTAATATAAATATATAATTTTATTATAAATTTTGTTAGCAAAGACTTAAGACAGAGTTAATTTGGGTTAGGCACCTAATATTAACAGACCACTTCTTTTTGAATGGAAATGGCTTTAGGAGTAATTCGGTTGTGATTTTAAGCAGTAAATGCAATGTTACAAATTTTCAATTTCGGCATTTTAAATTGTTTTATAGCAAAAGATATTATGACGTAGTACTATAAACCAGATAAGGCAAATAAAAAATATAACATTTAACCAGAAATTTGGTCACAGCCTTACATGACAGCAGACAAAAGCCATGACAGGGGAAAATTGATTACAAAACTTAAAAATTTTTCAAAGGTGAAAACCATTACAGTCTTACACGACAATAAATTACCAGCCTCCTTCAACAGTGCTAGATGGCGGAAAGGATATAACCCAGATCTGATATTTGTGAGCGACCGGATAAACCACCAATGTGCCAAGGGAGTATGCCCACCCATTCCAAACACCCAACATAGGCCAATTATGTGTCAGATTATGGATAAAGCCCGACCTCATTGCATCCCCTTCAGACGCAGATATAACTTTCAAAAAGCCAACTGCCCCAAATTTCAGAAATTACTGGATAATGCTGTGGACACACTTATACCCATCCCAAGCTTATACAATAGATTTGTGGAAATCGTTAAAAATGCTCACGGCTCTCCATCCCCAGAGGCTGCAACACTAACTATATCCAAGGCCTAACAACAGCGACGAAGGAACTAGGTACTGCAAAACTACCTAACTCTCTGCGAGGCCAATCACTTGGGAGAAGACACAATAGAGGCGGGCAAACAACTAGTCAGCTCTATATCCAAGGCCAAGAGAGAGAGAACTGGATAGGGGTTCGCGAGACCGAGACCGAGACCGAGACCTGGCAAGTCTCGGTCTTGGTCTCGAAGAAAAAATTTAGTCTCGGTCTCGGTCTCGGGTCTCGAAGCTCGAGACCGAGACAGAGACTACCTTGGTCTCGGTCTCGGTCTCGGTCTTGTCTCGGTTTGGTCTCGGTCTCGGTTGGAGCAAATAAAAAGTAATTAAACCATTTACTGTTTTATTTCGTTACTAACACAAACGTTACTTCGGAATGTTAAGTTAAATGAAACATCTAATAAGTGTCTTTTGTGTATCAGTTCTTGGTGTAGATGTGAGGGATAAACTTCTTAAATAATTTTACATTTTTTGTTTGCAACAGTTGTTTGGATAATAATAGTTAACTTAAATAGGTATCTAATAATATTTTATTATATTTCATGTTAGTTTCTAAATTATTGTTGTTTTGATATAAAAATGCTTACCTCTAATGTAGGTAGGTATACAAGTGATAGGGATTTTTAAGTATGTACAGGGTGTCCCAAATTCGAGCCTCATCATTGGGATCTCGGGAACTAGAAGAGATACGAGGTCGGTTAAATGGAGGCAAAGTTGCGCGATTTGATGCTGATCAAAATGCCACCTTACAAGTTTAAAAATTCCTAACACTTCCGAAGATTTTTGAAAGAAAAAACGAATATTCGCAATTTCATTTTTATTTTTTTATGACTATATTTGAATAGATATAGCAAAATAAATTTTACATTCTTATTGTTACTTTTTCTTTTCTACAAGATGATGTTATCAGATTTTCCAACCGACGTTTCGTCTTTGAGCTGCCATCATCAACTTTCTTTTTTTAAATAAGGCCCTGGATTTTTCATTACGGACTTTAAGAGCTTCTAAGGTCCCAGAATCAATGATTTATCGCACTTATTCGAAAAATTGATATTAATGGCTTTTTTCATAAGAACTCATGTGTTAGAGAGAGACAGAAAACAGATTTTTGGTAAGATCTTACCAGGAAATCATTACAATGATTTTTTCGAAGAGTATGCGATACAACAATGAGAATGTGATTTATTATTTGTTCCAAATCTAATCCCACACAACTAATTACGTAGGTAAATTGGTAAAAAATTGGGCAGAGCCTATGGTTTGAGGGTTGACACTTTAATAATAATTATATTATTTATTAACTACTTCTTACTTTAGTTTTTAAGCTTTCTTTATGCAAAGCATTAATGCGTAAAAAAGGTTTTTGTTTTTAATCCTATTAAAATTCTATTTTCTGTCTCTCTCTAACACATGAGTTCTTATGGAAAATGTCACCAATATGAATTTTTCGTGTAAGTGCGATACATCATTGCTTTTGGGACCTTAGAAGCTCTTAAAATCCGTAATAAAAAAATCCAGGACCGTATTTAAAAAAACAAAGTTGACGATGGCAGCTCAAAGACGAAACGTCGGCTTAAAAATCTGATAACACCATCTAGAAGAACAGAAAAAGTAGCAATGAAAATGTGAATTTATTTTGCTATATCTATTCAAATAGAGTCATAAAAAATAAAAATCAAATCGCGAACATTCGGTTTTTTCCAAAACTCTTCGGAAGTATTCGGAATTTTTAAACTTGTAAGGTGGCATTTTGATCAGCACCAAATTGCGCAACTTTGCTTCCATTTAACCAACCTCGTATCTCTTCTAGTTTCCGAGATTCCAATGATGAGGTTCGAATTTGGGACACCCTGTGCACATAAAAACTAGGTGCCGATTTATGTCAATTTTATTGTCAAAGTCAACGCTCTTTCTTCTCATTTTTTACATTTCTTATCAGTTGTAGAGTAGCCATACAAAGTGATGTCATTTTCAAACATTCTGTATTATATGGATACATTTGTTTTGAAAACTCCTAAAATTTAACGGTATACAGGGTGTCGCGAAATTAGTGGAAGAAACATCAACCATGTATTTATCGGTCAAAAATAACTAAAATTTTTCTTATAAATATATATCGGGAAAGGAGCTAGAGCCTCTTAAAAATGGGCCCCTGAATATGGTTTTCTTTAATTATTTCCGAAACGGTGTAAAATAGAGTTTTAAAATTTTGGGATTCTACTAACTCTAATATTCTGAATTTAAAAAGGGAATTAAAAATAAAAAATTTTAGTCAGGTGCGAACATTTTAGGGGGTGAATCTAAAAATTAACTTTTTTTTGGGCTAACTTTTTATATATTTTTTGAAAATTTGATTTTTTTGCAAAAAAATGTCTCTTAGTTTGCTTCGCTAGGACCCAGCGTTTTTGAGAAAATCGGATTTTAAAGTATACTGACTGCCAAAAACGGCTGTAAAATGAAGGTTATAATTTTTGATATTCCCCAAAAATTCCTTTTGACGTTACAAAACTTCATATTATTATAAAATAGTAGAAACACTTGTTCCAGAAAAAAGATATGACAGATTTTCAAAATTTGAAAAACTATAGCATTCAATTTACACCCGTTTTTGGCAGTCGGAATACATTTATATTCCGTTTTTCTCAAATCCCTGCGTCCTAATGATACGAAATAAAAGGCGCTTTTTTTCCCAAAAAAAAAAAAAAATTTCAAAATTTGTAAAGAAAATAAGAAAATAGCCCACAAAAAAGTTGACGTTAATTTTTTATATTCACTCCCAAAATGTTAGGCATTTTTCTTATTCCATTTCCGAATTTTGAATATTAAACTTAGTGTACTTAGGGGAACTCCAAAATTTTAAAACTCTATTTTACACAATTTTGGAAATAATTAGAAAAAAAAACATCTTTAGGGGCCCACCTTTAAGAGGCCCGTAAGGGGCGTTTCCTGATATATGTTTATAGAAAAAAATTAAGGCATTTTTTACCAATAACTACAGGGCTAATGCTTCGTCCACTACCACACCCTGTATAGGTATATTACGGTATATACTGTATAAGTGGATATGGTCAAAGGTGGCCATCTTTTAACATACCAATCTGACACGGTTGTACCAGAAGCAGATATCCAGTTGTTTTAATGGATACGCGATGTTTTATTCCCTTGTAGATATTACGAAAAATGTGAAAACTCATAGCTGTTTATTGCATGGAAATGGCTCAAAATAAGTTATCTACATAATTACATATTATGTACATAACAGTATAGTATAACCTTTCTTCTAGAATCATAAAAAGAAACAGCCCAATTTAAAATAAACAAGCGTTATACACGGATTTGCACGATTTTTCAATTTTTTGGTTGATTGGACCCCGTTGGCATAAATTGCCAATAACATACATAAAAATTTGATTTTTTCAGAAAAATAAGTTTTGAAAATTCAACAAATAAAAATATTTTTCGAGACCGAGACCGAGAGTCTCGGTACCTTGGTCTCGGTCTTGGTCTCGGTCTCGATAAGTAAGTCTCGGTCTCGGTCTCGATTCTAATTTCCAGGTCTCGGTCTCGGTCTCGGTCTCGTTTTCGAGACCGAGACCGAGACCATAGTCTCGCGAACCCCTAGAACTGGATCAAACTAATGGAGGGGCTCGATATGCAACAAAAGCAGCCACAAGGCGTGGAGACTATTAAAACGCCTATATAGCGACCCAACTCACTCAAGAGCCTATGCCAACGTAACGGCAGACTAAATAGACACTCAGCTTTTAAAGAATGGCAAGCAAGCCAGATCAAATGCCCCCTAGACACGAAACCAATATTAACCGAATGGAGGGCAACGAAACGACCAAATTGTCCACCTCTTTTACCATAGAAGAGCTGAATAATGCCATAAAGAAATACGAACCACGAAAGGCCGCTGCTCTAGACGACATCCTGGCCGAGCAGATCAAACATTCCGGGCCGAAAGCAAGTCAGTGGCTTCTGGACATGTTCAATGCCTGTTTGCAATAGTGTAAAATTCCTAGCATCTGGCGAAAAGCCAAGTTCATAGCTATTCTTAAACCGGGTAAAGAATAATACATATAAAATCTTTGAAATATTGATACAAAACCGCCTCATACTGGCAGTGGATTATATCCTCATACCGCAACAGGCTGGATTCCGTCCTGAAAAAAGGTGTACTGCACAAATGCTCAATCTAACTCAGCATATCGAGGATGGCTTCCACGGGGGCTATGTGACGGGTGCCGTTTTTATCGACCTCACGGCCGCATATGACACCATCAATCTCCGACTCCTGAAGTAGAAGATATATGCTACAACTAAAGATTTTCCACCTTACAAACATTAACAGCAACCTGCTCCAAAATCGGAGGTCTCTGGTGGAGTTCCAGGGAAAAACGAAGCAGATGGAGAAACCAGAGGAATGGCCTGCCACAGGGAAGCCAACAATCAACCCCTCCCTGCAGGTACAAAAATAGCTATATATATGCAGACGAAAGGGCAATGACATCACAAGGTAAAACATTCGAGGAGGTAGAACAATGTCTGACTGGGGCCCTAGTAGGGCTGGATCAGTATTACCGAAATAACCAATTGAAGCTAAATCCAACGGAAAAACAAGTGTGTGCCTTCCACCTTCGTAATAAGCAGGCCGGCAGAAAACTACAGATCGTATGGAAGGGAGTACGACTGGAGCACTACCCTAACCCCAAATACATGGGCGAAACTCTAGATAGGGCCTTAACATACAAACGGCACTGCATCAATACCAAGCTAAAAGTTAGCGGAAGAAATAATATCATTCGTAAGCTAACAAGTTCTAACTGGGGAGCCAAACCTAGCGTCCTCAAAACCTCAGCACTCGTCCTCTGTCACTCCGCCGGCGCCGACCAGTATGCCCACGCAAGGCAAGTTGATGACGCCCTCAATGAGACAAGCATAATTATTACCGGATGCTTGAAGCCCACACCTCTGGACAAGATCCACCACCTAGCTGGCATCGCTCCTCCTGCCAGCCACAGAGAGGCAGCTTAAAGCAGAAGAATCGGAACGCCATCGCCACCACCTCTACAGTCTCCAACCGTCCCATCAGCGATTAAAATCAAGGCGAAGTTTCGTGAGATTGACGGAAGACTTTGAAGAATTCAAAACCAGGATGGACCTCTGGAGGAAGACCTCTGATCAACACTGGATGGAGCCGAAATAGGAACTGGCACCGGGATGTGATGAAAACTGGGAAACCTGGAGGGCACTAAATAGACTGCGTACAGGCACTGCAAGATCAACATACACTCTCAATAAATGGGGCTATCCTGTAGACTCTAACCTCTGCGAATGTGGAGTACTACAAACCACGCTACATATGTACATTTGTCCGCTGAGCCCCGCTAAATGCACTATAGGGGGCCTTATAGCAGCAAAGCCAAACGCAATTGACGTCGCCCGTTTCTGGGCAAAAAATGTCTAGTGTCTAGCGCTGACCCAAACACGTTATGTTACGTATTTCATATTTCTATATTTTTATATTTGTTGTACTGTAGTCTTTACATAGTTTTAATATTTACTGTTTACAATTTTGAGTGTTCTATGTTTGAATGTTATGTAGTTTGGTGATGCTTCTGACACGAATAAATAAATAAATTCGTGAAAATAGATAAAAATTTAAGATCGCGGTCTGCGGGAATTTTGAAAATCATGTCGATCATGTTCATTTAAAATATAATCATTGGTTATTTACTTAACGTGTCTTAACTTCATAATCATGTTACGCCACTGGGTTCTTTTTGATAAGAATAACATTATTTAGTCACAAAACTTACAACACTCACTAAACTCATTTGTAATTAAACTCTAAAGTACAATTTTTACAACAGGATTATTGGGCTTATTTCACTACAAATCACTATCACTATTCTATAGGTGTGAAATCTTCTCGATATTTCGAATGCGGTAAAATTCCTCAAAAACGACTTTAATAACAAAATATTCTGTTTGGATATCGCGTCTAAAAGTTTTAATTTTTAATGCCAATCTCTCCAAAAAGATTTGTATTCCAAATTAAGCAATCTCAGGAAAACTGTATACCGCACTGTCACGCTTCCAGTCCGTTTTGATAACGATAGAACTACCGTTTCGTAAATTTAACTTAAAATGTTCCCCGAAGACTTTAACGAGCCGGGAATATACACCAGCTATACACAAAACTACTTTTAGTTATTATCTTAATCACTATGCTGGAGCCTAGAAAGTTTTTATATCGTCACCAACTTAAGTTTTGAAACTCCATTTAAGTTTCGTTTTCGGTGTAAATGGGCTTTAACCGCTGTAGTTAAATCTTTTATATTGAAATATTAATCAATTATTTGCATATATTTTATACTAAAAAGGCTACATATTGAAATTTTACCAAGAATGTATTATAATAATTCATATTAGCTTCGGATTTAGTCCGAATTTGGAATATTTTAGAGGTTGCCGCATGGTAATTATGGAAACAACTAGAAACAGTTTTTGAATAGTTGGAATAAATTCTCACTTTCCGGGAGGGTCGGGAATTTGCGAGAAAAGCTGCAAAATTGCAGTCTCATTGTTATCTAAGTTGGGAGCGCGATTGTATAGTAGATAAGCCAGCAAAGTAAATAATTAGAGGCAAGATACCTGCAGATTGAGTCGGTGATGGTTGTTTTCGTTTTTGGCTTCGTTGTTCGACCGCGCTTTATTTCTGATGGGTGCCCTAAAGTTTTAGTACGGACTAACTAATATATCTAGAGGCAGTGCAGCAAAATCAATCAAATTCTGGTGCTGCTATAATATTTACGGTGGTTTCAATTTAGCCATCAACTTGAGCTCTTTGTTAGATAATATCCCAAGGCAAGAAACTGAAAAAATGTCTTTTTGCATTCTTTGTATGTAACAAGTTCTTTCGACCTGGTTGTTGAAGTGAATAATTTTTTAGGCTCGTTCAGCACATTTTTTCTGAATAACGAATAAGACTGAGCCCTGACGCTCGGATATGTGGCACTCACTCTGGTAAAGTCGGCGTCGACTTTAGCGAGGGAGAGAGAGAGAGAGAGAGAGAGAGAGAGAGAGAGAAACAATCAGCGAAATGATTTCAGCTACGATAAACCTATTGTGTCATTCTTGTTTTTCTCTAAAACGGCTCGAATGGAAATTTAAGATTTGGCCCATTTTTTGACGGTCAGATTGTCCATTTGCAAGTTATTATTACGTCAAACTTGCGATTTTTCAAAATTCGCTTGGATGCGATGCAATTTTCTGGACAACGCATAGCTTTTGACGGTTTTCCGATTTCTACTGAAATTAGCGATAATCGGAAAATGGTCGATATTTCTTGACCCTTTTGGGTTAGTTTTTAAAAGCTCCAAGTTCAAACTTGATATTTGCTTAGTAGGTTTTACGCTTTAGTAGTTCACAATTTGTATAAATATGGAATGAACATAAATTAGACGTTCAGCAAAACTCTACCTTATTTCTTATCATAGGTTTAATTTTATTACGAATCTTAGCGCTTTTCATATAAATTAATGAGAAATTACAACTACTCTATTTAGGACCTCTAAACGTCCTATATCTTAACTGTACAAGGCTGAAGTAATAATTTGCTTATAACTTTACCAACGGCATAATAACTATACATACAATTGTTTCAACAATGATTTTCACAAAAAATAACTCATAAGTGCCCCAGTATAGTTCTAACTGAAATTAACCCAGATATGATTATAGTCCTACATATAGAACGCCTTTCCGAACGTACTCTAAAATGTTTTACAGCAAATTTATGGTGCTGCCATCTATGCATAGACTTTATAAACCTTGGATTCAATCAATGAATGCCAATATTTCGTTATTCAGTAGTGTTTTTGTCGTTAAAATAGATTTTGTTTGAAGCCAAAAATGGATCCGATTGACTTGAGATTTTTGGGGTAAGTAAAAGTTTAGATTTCTCTATTTATTTGTTGCTAGCTGTACGTAATTATATACCAGAAAGACTAAACTTATCATTTTGAGGTTATAAAATAAAATATTTTTCGGATGGTCGTCAAAAACCGGTTAAGAATATTACCGTCCTACATGTAGGACGCCAGGAATATACACAACGGTGAGATATTTTAGGCGAATTCTATTTACTAAGTAGTTTTTTCATTGTTTTAGGGGCTTGACCTTGCACGAAGCACTTCAAATGATTGAGGAGGATGAAAGCGATACTGCGTCCGAGATTATTTTACTTCCACCAGAAAATGCATGTGGAAATAATTCGGATGTAGATTCTGGCGAAGAAGATAATGTAAAGTTAGATAACTTTTCTGGAAATCAGTTGAGAGCTCCAGTGGAAATAAGGTCCAAAAAGCCGATTTACGAGTTCGAGGAAGAAGACAACATTCCTTTGGCCGAACTCGTACGAAACACTTCCAGCAAGAGAAGAAAAACTTACAATTGGGTCGTCCAAGATTTTGTTGCTCCCGATGATATTGGGGAGGATTTTGTTGTTGAAAATATGGATATTTCTTTACCCCTGGAAATGTTTTATAGTATTTTTGATGACAAGTTTATCGAGGACATCGTCAACGAATCGAGTATTTATATATATTTGATCAATCAATCAATATAATCTTTATTCAAAATTGAACATGTTTTTATGCTTAATGACTAATCTTTATATAGTATAAGATAGATGTCTTCGTTTCACGAATTCGCTTCGCACTTTTCACTTGCGCGAATGCACTCGCGTACCAAACATCTGCGTCTTATGGGCTGATGTCGGCCCTTCTATAGATCAAATCAGCGGTCAAGTTATACACAGTTACATGGGTATATTCCCTTCAACTGAGTTGAATTTTGCGTTGCCTATAAAGTTGTATTGCTCAGATTTAGTTATTGCTGTGTGGGTCAAGCTTAGTTAGTTACGCAGGAAAAAGTGTTGCAAAAAACCTGCTTCAAAATTTACTCAAGACGGCACAAACATGTAACCTATGTATATACAAATATATACAATATATACATATATACAGGTGATTGGCATAATTGTCAGCTGAAGTATGCATATCGTCGCATATACCCATACGACGTCGCATATACATGGGTGCCCTAAGGGCTGCTTACAACATATAGTTAGTCGCTCGGAACAAGTAGAGGTTGCATGGGAGGGAGGCACGTGCGGTTTCGTGGCTGCGGCCGGCGTAAGTGACGTCAGTCGGTCTGTCTTGTTGGTATAAGTAGGCATGGGGAAACTCCGCCCACAAGACCGACTAGGTCTGGTGGCTCCTCCCCGTGTCTGTCTTGTTGCATCGGTTTTTATATTTCGTAAACTCGATCATCGGCGTTGAATTCGATCGAATTACATCGCTTATGATGATCGAAATTTACGAACGTTTATTTGTGCTGGTTGTTATGTTGCGTTTGTATGTCTACTCAGTCTTTGTTCGTATTCATGTGTTGTGTGTTATGTATGTTTGTTATTTTATACTTAATGTTTCAAATGATGCCTTTGCTTGCATGTTTGCCATTTATGGCGGTCGTAATTCTTGATATAATAGGTCTGTGTGTCTGTATAGTGGTCCATGTTTAGGTCGCTGAAGTTGGTTGTACCGTATGTTTGCTATACCTGCGGTCAGTTCTGACCCCCTGATACCATATTCATAAAACTTGCATGCAAGTTTGTTAATATGCTGGTCGATATACTCTATATTAGCCATGTTGTGGAGTTCTGCAACACGCACTCTGTCCCATAGTGTCAGGGAGAAAGCCGCCCGCAGGAATCTGTTTTGTATTGTTTGTATGTGCTTCGCTACCGAGCACCAGACAGGCGCCCCGTAGAGAAGAGTCGGTCTGATGCTTGTCTTGTAAATCGTGAGTTTGTTAGTTGTTTCGGCGTGATCGCCGTGTTGCCAACTACTATTGGCGCCAAGTCAACATTACGTTTGCGTGTCAAAATACCTAGCTCTGTCTTTGCCGCATTTAAGGAAATTTTCCAGTCCCTATAATAGGGAGCTAGAAGGTTAAGATATTGAGTGAGATTTTGCTTTGCAACCTGTACGTCTGACGGTTGTGAATAGATCACAGTGTCATGAGCATACAGGGCAAAGGAAGTTGAGGGGTGTGATGGAAAGTCAGCTATAAAATGACTGAATATTTGCGGCGATAGTACTGTTCCTTGGGGCTCACCGGCCTTGATGCGCCTTGGACCTGATAAATTGCTGTGAACACAAACTGAGAATGAGCGATTCGCAAGGTACGGCGCAATGAGGGGTGCTATATGTAGTGGCATTCCATGAGTAGCAAAAAGCTTGTATAAAAGCCCATTGTGCCATAATTTGTCGAATGTTTTCTCTATATCGAGAAGTAACAATGCCGTTGCCTTGCTTTCATTGAAGCCATTGAACGTGTCTTGCCCGACTTTCGCCGCGATCATAGTGGTACTATGGCCGCGGCGAAAGCCGAACTGTTCATGGGGCAAAATCCTCAGCTTTTCAATGACATTATTCATTCTCGACATTACGAGTTTCTCAGTTACTTTGCCCAATGTGTCGAGCAAGGAAATTGGGCGATATGAGGCTGTGAGCCTCGCATCTTTGCCCGGTTTAGGAAACAGTATTATCACCGCTTTCTTCCAGGGTAGCGGAAAGTATTGGAGGCGTAAAATAGCATTTATAATCTGCATAAAGTGGATGACGGCTTTATTCGGCATATTCTTGAGAAGAATATACGGAATGCCCTCAGGACCAGGGGCTTTGTTTCCGGGTAGGCGGGCAAGAACTCTCTTGATGTCCAGTGGAGTTATTAATAGTTTACTTAGCACTTCCGGGGCGATAGAATACTTTGTGGAGATGAAGTTTTCCACTGCAGCATCTTTAGTGTCGTGAAATGGAGTCGTGTTTGGTGTCTCGCTAAAGATGCCCTCCAGGTAGTCAGCGAAGGCCTCCGCTTTCCCGACGTTATCCGTTATTACATCATCTTGATGTAGAATTCCAGGAAAATCGGCGGGGCCTCCGCGAACGCGCCTGGCGAGTTTCCATAGCGAGCCATCATGACGGTTTATGGAATTGAATATATATTTGATGTTAGCTTTATTATCCGGCACTGATTGCCTTTTTTTCAGATATGCAGCCCAAAAAAATAAGGCCAGCAATATAACCATCCGAGAAATGAAATGTTTTTTTGGTGTGCTAATTCTAAGCAGCTACGTTCAATTACCGCGACGGCGCATGTTTTGGGAAAGAGAAAAGGATACACATAATGATCTTGTGGCCAATGCAATATCAAGGGATAGATTTGAGTATATAATGAGTAACATTCATTATGCCGATAATAATAATCTTAACCCGAATGACAAATTTGCCAAAGTACGACCAAAGATTTATAGAACAAGCACCTTTACAAGAATGCCATAGCATAGACGAAGCTATGGTGCCATATTTTGGTCGCCATGGATGTAAGCAATACATACATCCATGGCAAACCTATAAGATACGGTTATAAGTTTTGGATGGGATGTACTCGTTTGGGTTATGTGAATTGGATGGAACCATATCAGGGAGCTACAACGCATATCGGAAACCGTTACAAAGAACTAGGCGTCGGAGCCGGTGTGGTTCTAAGTTACGCTGACGTCCTAAGAGAAAAGTGGCCAGATAAAAAGTTTCATCTTTTTTTTGACAATTTCTTCACTTCCTGTGCATTGCTAAACTCGTTGACTGACAAAGGACTCAGGGGGACTGGTACCGTTAGACAAAACAGGATTGAAAAAAATCCATTCCAGGGAATAGATCTGAAGAAAAAAAAATCGTGGAGCATACGAGTACCGACTATATACTGAAAATAGACTGATCGCTGTGCAGTGGAATGATAACAGCATAGTTAACCTATGTTCCAATTCTGTAGGAGTACAACCGATAAGCTCGATAAAAAGATATTCACGAAAAGAAAGGAAAAGTATTTATGTCGACCAACCATGTATTGTAAAACTCTATAATGCCAATATGGGAGGCGTTGACAGGTGTGACGAAAACATCAGTCTTTATAGGATTTCTATTAGGGGTAAAAAGTGGTACTTTCCACTCATTGCTCAATGTATAGATTTAGGCATACACAACGCATGGCAACTCCACCGACTTGGTAAAGGCGTCCTCGATCAAGTTACGTTTAGACGCCAAATTTCAATGACAATTTTACAACAAAATGCAAAAGTTACCACTGGCATCGGTAGCGGAAGGCCGTCTCAGAGGGTAAATGCTTCTGTTCAATATGATAACATGGGTCACTTGGTAGTACCTCAAGAAAAACAAACTAGATGTCGCATGTGCCATCTTAAGACTACAACTAGGTGCATGAAATGCGATGTCGGTTTACACGTCAAATGTTTCGTTGAGTACCATACCATGTAAAATAACTATACGTTAATAAATTTATCATAACATAAAACAGACGTTTATTTTCCTGACGTCCTATATATAGGCCGCCCTAAAAGGGTGACCGAATTTACGTTTTTCTTTGCTTTTATGCTTAATATAATATAAAATGACATCAGTATTAAAGTGTTATCGTTTTCATTTAATTTTCAAGAATTCAGGCATATCTGGGTTAATAATTTCATGTCATTTATAATGTTTACCATCGGCCCCCATCATCTATCTCAACAGGTGATCATCGATATGTATATAACCACACACAAAATGACCGATTTATTAATCTATTCCCTATTATCTGAAGATATTATGTTTTGTGCAATAGAACATTTGTTCGTTTTGGAGTATGAGTATATACATGATTTAATTCAGTTTTGTCCACTCGACAAACGTTTGAACAATCACGCTTGCAACTGAGTTTGATAACGACCAGGCGACCACAGTTTCTATTGTTCTATGTGCAGTTTAGCTGAGAATATACATATATTCAAACTAAATGCAGTCGTATATATTGTTTGATATAAAGTACGTTTTGTTTGGCATAAAGTTTGTTTTGTACATCTTGTTAAAGGGGGATGACAACTTCTACAAATATGTAACTGAGTCGCAAAATACCATAGGACATTATACAAAATAATGATATATAGAGAGAAATAATTTACTAGTGAGAGCAATGCCCCTGCAGTGTATACGATATAATAGATAATACTAACTAATTTTTATATACACTTTTAAATCGTACTGGGAAGGTAGTGCTTATTAGCGGCGGTTCATGAAATGACGGGTAGGATCAGCACTGGTACAGCTTTTTGGTCTCCTGCGTTAATATCGCAATTCATAGGTAAAAGATAGTGCTATGCAACTCATCCGAGGCGTTTTTTAAATTTTATCTTTTATATATACTATATTTGTCCCTAGATTTAGCCTCAAAAATTGAAACTTAATTGACTTTTCGATATTGCAAAAGGATCAGCAGTATTATCATATAGTTTTGTCCATTTTTGCCCTGGCTTGGTTCTTTGAGAAGAACAGAAGGTAGACGCCAATAAAAATAGAATTATTTCCAATGTTACGCGCCAATTGCAATCGCATTTGTGCTGACCTATATGACTCGGTATTCTTCGCATAGCTCCCGTTACGAGAGCCATTTCGAATGGAAGAGTCCGGAATTTTCACTACATAAGGCGTTAGGATTTAATTTTGGATAAGTAAAACAAATTTAGGCACTTCGTTGCCACTCAATAAATTGTTGCTGGCATGATGCTGCTGCGTACAAATGTAACACCCTCTATATGATATTCAAATTCTTTATTCATGTTAGTAATGTTAATACACTTTACATACGTCACAGTTTAGAAAATTCATACAAATTTGAAATAAAAATACTACCACTAGTAGAAACAAATACCTTAAAATCTATGATTTAAAAATTGTTCGAAGGAATAAAATGAATTTGCACTCAACAGATCCCTAATTTGACTTTTAAATTTTGGAATCGGGAGTGATTTTGTTTGATGTGGGAGTTTGTTCCAGAATTTAACAGCCCAGTACCTAGTTGCTGTTTGGCATCTCTTTAGTCGGTTGTAAGGGAGTATAGCATCCAACCTATGCCTTGTTGGATAGGAATGCATACGCATAAGTCTCAATGCTTAGAAATTTCTCTTCATGTACAGCAGGTTCTCAAAAATAAACAATGATGGAAATGTCAAAATTTTTAGTGAACAAATGCCTCCCTACAGTCTTGCCTGCAGCCCAGACCCGCCATACAACGCAAAGCTCGTCGCTGCAAGCTAAAAATCCGAGATGCCAGAGGAGCATGTCCCCATGCCAGAACAGCATAAGACCTGCGAGAATGAAACACTGCAAAGTAGTCTGTGCGAATTGCATTTTGTGAAACACAGGATCTTAGGTTCCGCAACAAGTAAATATCTCCTGCGAGTCGGCTGGCCAGACCATCTATGTGTCGATTCCACAAGAGTACCGGATCCAGCTCGACACCAAGAAACTTCATTGCTGTGCCCGTATTTGAGACCCCAGCTCCCGCAAACCAAACATTATCCTATTCGTCTTTCCAGCATTCAACAGTAGTCTGTTGGCTGCGAACCATTCCTCAGTCACCTCGCAAGCCAACCGGGATCTCGTCAAAGATAACTCCAAGGAGGTCTCACGGACCGTGATTGTTGTATCATCAGCAAACAGTGTGTATTTACTACTTGGGCTTACTAAAGGTAAATCATTGATATAAATTAAAAATAATAGTGGCCCAAGCACTGACCCGTGGGGGACTCCAATGTTCAGCACACTGCTTGCTGATATCACACCACCCACTCTGACGCACTGAACTCTGTCCCTCAAATAAGATCCCAGGAGTTCAATATAAGGCTTTTCGATGATATAGTATTTAAGTTTTTCTAGGAGGATGCTGCAGTCAAATGCCTTGCTTAAGTCACACGACACCACTATATTTAAGACTGCTGTAACCATCCAGGATATCAGAGAGCAAATCCAATATTCCCATAACCGTGTTTCTCCCCTTTCTAAAGCCAAACTGGCATTCAGGGAAGAGATTTTCACTTTCAAAAAATGTAATGAGCTGCTTTGCTAAACACTTTTCAATGACCTTAGATATTATTGGGAGTATCACAGCCATTTTTGTTTTTTATATTATTAATAACATCCCGAACTTCGTTATATGTAACTTCAGAGAAACTAAATAATTTATTAGATTTGTCTATACTGGCAAGTGTTTGAAAAGGGTTGATATTTGAAGGGCGAATATTTTTAATTAAATTGTTTGCTATATTCGTGAAGAATGCATTCTGCAATGCAATCTTCGGGTGAGATATTACATTCAGTGGTTTGCTTATTTTTGGGAGAGCTATGTTTATTTATGATTCTCCACATTGTTTTAGGAGAGTTTTGTGAACACTTAATTATTCTATCATTTGCATCCCTTCTTTCTCTACAAATAGAGGATTTATAAATTTATTTAAAATTTTTATATTCCTGATCAAATGCGGTATTATTGTATTGCCTTTTGGCCTCACCAAGAAAATGCAAATGGTCTCTCATTTACCGTAGATTCTCATTAAACCATGAAACATCAGAGCCCTGATCTGAGCGTACAACGTACTGTTTTTCGGGAAAAGATGACAAAAAAGTTTTCGCAAGGATGCTCTGGAATTCATGATACTTTTTATCAACATTGTTATTTGGATCTTTAATGAAGTCAAAATTACTACTTTCAAGGGTATTGTAAAACTTCCACAGACCTAGCTGTGTTCTGGCCCTGAAAACCCTTTTATCAATTTTTGTGTTCTTGTACAGAGGTACCTTTAGGCTTGTTGTGACAATTTGAGCCCTATGATCAGATAAATTAGCTTCAAGGACTTCCGAGCCCACAACATCAGCTTCAATATCCGGAAAAACATTATCCAAGCAGTGATTATTTCTTGTTGGTTCAACAATTGTGGATTTAAGGTTGTAACTTACCATAATATCCATCAGACTCTGGCAGTCACTATCCCCCTCATCAAAGTAGACATTAAAGTCGCCCGCTACTATATAACTGGAATCTTGTTTTAGATTATTTAAAACCCTCTCAAGTTCCATTGAAAATATTACGAAATTTCCCGAAGGTGATCTGTAGAGTGCTAAAATATATAAATCTAAATTATTAAAATAAACACACAACATTCTAAACATTTTTCTAAAATTGGGAGATTTGCTTTTTTTAAATCTATACAATGGCAATTTTTCAGAAAAATAGTTGTACCACCACCAGCAAGCTGGTGTTCTGTTAGACATAATATATCATAATCCTTATCAACTAAAAATGCTTCAAATAAAGGAAGTTCATTTCTCAGAGATCTTATACTTATATGAAACACCTTCAAGGTCATTTGCTTGGCATCTAGGATTTCACTGGCACCTTCCCTTGGCTCGGTAGATTTAGAAAATGGTTCACTGATACTCCAACTGGCCATGTATCAGCACACAAATATCTGGGACGATCCCCGAGTGGTACAACCAATTTAAATGATGCACAGTACTTCTCCCTCCTAGTTTTTATTTTATCACATTTACAACCATGTCCCAGATTAGAGGATTTGAGGAAATCAAGAACGCTTTCCTGCTTTCCTCGCTTGTTTCAGGGGCAAGCCCAGTGACAAACAAAAAAGCCATACACATGAATGAATGCTTTATGATGCAAGAATTGCAAGAAGTGTTTATATTTATCCGGTTTTTGATTGTAGAAATTTCAACGATATACAGAAGAGCAAAAGAAGACTTAAAAGGAAAGTTACAACTCAAGAAAAACTAGCTAGTCAATTAAAGTCAGAATGAATCTTTTGCCAACTGCTAGACAAAACAAAGTATCTGTTAGGACGAATTAACAGAGATCAACTAATATAAAAAGACGTTAACCAAAACGGTACATAAATACGCCAATTAACTGAGAAACTGACTGACTAAGTAAACGATAAATTAATATATCAATTAACTGATTAAATAAAATAAAACCAACGTCAACCAATCGTGGTGTGCAAAAGAAATAACTTGTTAAATAACAGGTGGCTACTATTGATTACTTATAGTAGGATAGGCAAAATAAATGGAATAACGATAAATAAACAAGGGCAACTTACTACGACGACTATCCAAGGGACTACTTTGATAGAAGTCCCCATTACACCCACTAAGCTGATAAATACAAGGCACATTCAATAGGGCTACTAAAGAAATTTTTACGATTTACCAACAGCCCATTCCTAAGAGCAATGACGATATTCGAGATCCAAACCATTCAGGTTTTGTCATGATTGTGATTTTTTTGACCCCACTACGTTACTCTATGACACCACTACAACAATAAGCATTTTCAAAAAACAAATATTTATAAATACCAGATCGCTAACAATCATAGTTTGGAGCGCACATCCCTACGCCTTCTACAATATGCGTAAGACATTTTTTTTTAGCCCAGATGATAATTCGATTCCCGCCATGTAAAAACTTAAAGAAATTGGTGCGTTATTATAGAAATGACGATAGATGGTTGCAACCATCTTTCACCATGAGATAGCAATTATAATAAGTGGTAAAGTTAATTGTTCCAAAATGAAATATTGTGAGTTTGTTTTTATGGTTCTTTCATTATTATTTACACTTACAAAACCTTAACATATCCGGTAGGAAAGTTAAAGAAAATCAAAAAAGCTAAAATAAGATAGTTTGAATTACAAAATCAACATTGAAAACCGCCAATTCAAGCAAAAGAGGGCAAGAATAGACTGTCCAGATCTTTGGCTAATAAATTGTAATTGCAGGTGATCCAGGAATACGAGACCATTCAAGTGCAAATGTCAATCGAAGTTCACATTATCGACAAGTATGTTCTCGAAACAAATTTGGACTTTAGCATCTTGAAACCTAATTCAAACATTGATTTTTAGATAAGGCAAGCACATACCAGATCCCCTTTACCCTTTCCAATGGACAATAAAATAAAATGATATTGCCAGATCACTACAACGAGATGAAGATGAAAATTGTTGTATTTTGCCCTGAATTAATTAAACAAGTATTAATATACTATATACTTAAATAAGCGATTTCTGAGAATGGGTTAGGATGTTAGTAATCTATTTATAAGAAAAATTGAAGCTAATAACTATGTTTTCAAGAAGTGAAAATGGAATAAAATTCTACATTAAGTTATCACTCTTAATTACGTTAATACTTCGTATAAAATAGGTAGGCTAGCTTTTCTCACACACGTAAGGCAAAATATTTTAACCCAGATGACAATTCGATTGCCGAAATATCATAGTCATCCAAATAAATTAATGAAATTGAATGCGATATTATGGAAAATCAATTTATATATACTATATTTTTTTTTTTTTGTCAGTTTAATTCATTTTAATATAAGAAGCCTGAATAAAAATATAGACAATTTAATAACTTTTCTTGAAGTCTATCAACTCCACTTCATAGATATTATTGTGCTAAGTGAAACCTTCCAAATTGCTTCTGTAAAAAATTGTAACATCCCTTATTACCAAATTTTCTATAATGAGGCTAGCTACAATAAAAACGACGGTACTGTAATATTGGTCAAGGACCATATTAATGTTGATTTCTCCTTTACTCTATTAGCAAACTCTAGGGTAACATTAAGCAGAGTGAATTTTACATTGAACAATACAACATTCGGACTTACAGCATTATACAAGCCTCCTCCTATCCCTAAGAACGCGTTTATAAATGACATACACACATATCTTGAATCCTTAAATCTCTCCAACATAGAGATTTTCACTGGCGACATTAACATTAACTTGCTGGACAAAGATGACAATGACGTTGCAAACTACTTGACCACCATGAACGCACTAGGTTTCGAATCGTATATAAACCTGGTGACAAGATCGGATTCGAAAACCTGCTTGGACCATATATTTATTAAACAAAAGTTAAGAATGAATAAAGTACATTTTAAATCTTACATTATAAAAGAAAATCTGACCGACCACAGTCCTATTGCACTGTTTGTTAGTCAGACAAAAGTGAGTAATGATAAAAAAATAAACCAAACTGAAACCATTGTAAAGAGTAAATTGAATATCCCTAAATTTAAACATCTATTAAAAGAATTCGACTGGTCAATAATAACAAATGAAAGAGACCCTGAAATAGCAGCAACGCATTTCCTGGAAATATATGACAGTATCTTAATTAAAGCCACCAAAACATGCACGATTAAAGTAAAAAAATATAAGAAAATCAAAAACTGGATAACGAATGGCATAATTACTTCAATTAGAGCCAGGGACAAAATGAAGAAAAGACTTCGGAAGGGTAACAACCCTGAACTACAACAACAATATAAAGAATACCGTAATGCCTTAAATAAACTGATTCACAAGCGTAAAAACGACTATTACAGGGACCAAACAGAACAAAACAAAGGTAACATGAAAAAAATTTACCAAATAATAAAAGATGCAACTTATGAAAACAATAATAAAACCAACTACTCCTTGAATATCAAAAATGGTGAGAATGAAAGCTTCCACAATTTCTATGAGATGGCTAATTACTGTAATGACTATTACATAGATATTGGGGTTGAGATGGAAAAAACATTCCCCCACCACTTTTTAAACACCAACTTAACCAACGAATAGTTAATTCGGCTTATTTAAATCCAATAACAAAAAACGAATTAATAAGACACATTTCATCATTAAAGACTAACAGTTCGCCAGGATATGACAGTGTTAGGGCGTCAGACATAAAGCAAGCACACTTGGAATTGATTGAACCTCTTTTGTATATCATTAACTTAATTTTGGAAACGGGAGTAGTCCCTCGTGAGTTTAAAACCTCAATTGTGACCGCTATCTTTAAATCAGGTTCCAAATCGTCGATAAAGAATTATCGCCCAATAAGCTTGATATCTAACTTTGCAAAACTTTTAGAAAAGTGTGTAAAAACAAGATTGATTGACTATCTAAAAACCAACAACGTTTTGTCATCAAATCAATATGCCTTCTTGGAGGGGAGCAGCACGGCTGACGCCATGCAATGCTTGGTCTCAGAGGTTGTTGGTAGTCTGAATTCGAATAGGAAGTGTGTGGCTGTATTTCTGGATCTCGCAAAAGCATTTGATACGGTCCCCCACAATCAACTCCTAAGTGTGTTGGAACACTATGGCATAAGAGGAGTTGTTCTGAAACTATTTGTAAGTTACTTATCAGAACGTCACCAAATGACAAGGATAAATAACGTTCTTAGTGACGAAAAAGAAATCAAAATTGGCATACCACAAGGCACCGTACTAGGGCCAATTCTTTTTATTACATACATAAATTCCTTACTAAATTTGAAATTGGATGGCCTGGCAATTTCTTATGCCGATGATACGGCGGTGGTAATTTCAGGCGAAACATGGGACAGCGTAAGAAACAAAACGATAGAAAACTTAACAATAATAAAAAATTGGTTACAGAATTATAAATTAACATTGAACTTAGCAAAAACCAACTACGTAGCATTTTCGCTTACTAACGCCAACCGCCCTGAATTTAATAGTATAAGGGTTGATAATCATTGTATGAAAGAGGCCCCATCCACAAAGTACCTGGGGATAATGATAGACAAGTTTTTGAAATGGCAGCCTCACATTGACTATATTTGGAGCAAGATTCACAAATTGATACACAAATTTTATCTGCTGAGAGACTTCTTAAATAGAAATATACTAATTACAATTTACAAGGCTCTTGTTGAGTCTATAATTGGTTATGGGATACTTGTTTGGGGTGGCCTCTATAACAGTGCTCTTTATAAACTAAATATCATTCAGAAATATATACTAAAAATTATCAACAGAAAAAATAAACTCTATCCTACTCATTTACTATTTTCTAAGAGCACCTGCACTGTAAGGTCACTATACGTACTTGCTGTTTCTTCATACGTGCACAGCCACCCAAGGTTTAAACAATACGTTGACCATCACTATGACACCCGAACAAGACAGAATAGGCAAATAAAATTACCCCTTAGCTTCAATAACCTTAACTTAAGATATTTAACTTACTACGGACCGAAGATATTATAACCTCGTGCCTATTAGCCTAAGAAACCACATCAATAAAAAACAATTTAAATACAGCTGCAAAGACTTTGTATTTAAAAATTTGAAAGAATTTGAAAGGCTTTTCATCTAAATGGGGAGTAATTTGGTATGGTTGAATAGTTGGATTAATTTACTTTATTTTATTTTAGTTTAGTTTAGCTTTAGTTTAGATTAAACCACATCAGTTTAACTTATTATCTGTGCATTGTTTATTGACTTAGTGTAAGGCTAGTGCATATAATTTGCAAATTATGGAATCTAGCACATACAGATGTTCTGTCAGCATCTAGGTGCATAAAACTTGGATCAGCTAGACATAGACATGGACAATTGATGCTTTTTTATATTTTTCAATGTAAAGGAGTTGATAATGATGATATTTAAGTTATAATAGTTTATTACATTCCTCTTGAATTGTAAAATTTACTATGTTTATGCTTGTATACCAGTAAATAAACTGGGGTATTTTGGAATCTCTGAATATGGTATTAACTTCTTTAGGGAATATCTATGTAATCGTAAAAGTTGTGTTATGACAGTCCTACAGTTAGAAAAACAATGTTCAGAGTTTAGACAATATATACTACCCTTCATGATGGTAGAGGACCGCAACTATCTTTCACCATGATGTAGAAATTATAAGATAAGATAAAGTTAACTGTTCCAAAATTAATTATTGTGAGTGTGTTTACATGGTTATTTCATTTTTTTTACACCATAAAGCTCTAATTACTCCGCTTAGGAGAGCTAAAGAAAACCAAGGAAATTAAATGGAGAGAGTTTATATTACAACATCAACATTGAAAACTGCCAATTTAAACAAAAGGGAGCAAGGATGAACCGTCCAGACATTTGTCTAATAATTCTCAATTGCGGTTGCCCCAAGACCATTCAAGTCCAAATGTCAATCGAAGTTCACATTATCGACAAGCATGTTCTCGAACCAAAATTAAAGTTTAACCTCTTGAAAGTCGCTTTAAATATTTACTTTTAGATAAAGCAAGCCCGTACGAGACCACCTCCACCCTTTCCGGAGGACAATGAAATAAAAGGATATTGTCACACCAATACAACGAGAAGTAGATGAAAATTGCTGTATTTTAACCGGAATTAATTAAGCAAGTATTAATACTATGACAAATAAGCTACTTTGATAATGGGCTAGTATGTTAGGAATCTATTTGTTAATTGTAACTATGCTTATATTTATTTAAAACAAAAATAGGAGCTCATAAATATATATTCAAGAAGCGATAATAAATCAAAATTCTGCAGTAAATTTCCACTCGTCAATAAGTGACGTAAAATAAGTGGCTATCTTTTTTCATACCCTTGCGTTATAGTTGGTTTGAAGTACTGTTGTTGCTCATGTCCAAAATCAACAATTTTCATAAAGTCACGTGTGTGACACTTCGATTTTAGGGGAGATAGCTACCTTTCTTAATTCTAAATTCAGTACAAAATTGTATTTCCAGTGATATGCCACTCTTTCACGTTTCATGAACACCTTATCAAAAAAAAAAAGTTTTACCAAAATTTGACTTATGACTCTCCATTCTCGAAAAGAAAGTCATTTAAATGATTCACATGTTGACGCTCCTTCATAATCTTCAAAATGCATCAAATTTGGTCCAGTAATGTTCGCGGTACGAATAGTTGACAAAAGTTCATTATTTGTTTCGTTCCGTGGCAGTTTATATGAAATAAATTACTCTTTTTGTCAAAGGGATTGTTATTTATAAAATATTTTCCGGAGCGGCAATGGAATTCGTTTAATGAAAAATAATTACGATTTAACTTATAAAAAATGTGTTTTGATTGCTGCTTCATCAAACGAATTTTTATCCTTTTTAGCAAGAAAATTATTTTGCAATTAAACAATTTTCAAAAAGCCTTTGACGTAAAATCTTGGACTCGATTGTAATTAATTTCGTACGAAACAAATGTAAAAACATTTTCTCTTAAATGTCCATTCATGTGACTAATTACTTTAATAATTCGTTTTCCTCTGAATTTTTGGGAAGCGTGATTGGATGTCAAAACAATATTCATCGGTGGTTTTTATTGTACAAGAATAGTGACTGAATCAGTTATGAAAATAAATGTAACTAATAAATTTTCTGTTGTGACAAATAGGTATATGAGAGACAAAATATTTAGTATAAATAACAGCAAAATATGTTGCCAATAACAAACGTGGGAAACAAACAGCCAAACTGTAATTATTTGAAACTATTGACACACTAAGTTTTTTAGAATAAAAAAATATGTTTCGTGATATTTTTGTATTTTATTAGAAACTCATTGCTATTAATATTAATAAATTGCATCATCTTAGACCAAATCAATAACATAATTTAGTCATGCCTTATTGCCATAGGATCGATTATTGGGTTAAATCTATCGTGTTAAATTCTTGCATTTTGCTGCAGCTAAAATTCCTAAATGCCCTTGCTTCTGGACAGAAAATCTATCAACGTTTTTAAAAGTTAAAATCTAAAAATTAAAATTAAACCAAATTCATTTATTAGTGGCAATGTACAAAAGCCATATATACACATATCAATGAATAAAATGCAAATAAAACAAAATGAGCGAGTCTGCTAGTACTTGAGACACTGATGAGTAAACATATCCTATATCGATATCATCGACATGAATATCTTAGGCCACCTTAGGCCCCGTGACGCCTGAATATAGGCAACCACTTATTTGGAATTGGTTGCCTATTTTCTGGCGTTAAAAAGAACACGTTTTACACTAATGGTTACAGGCAGCCTTCAAAACACATTCCCGTCACAGATACCGCTTGAGGTGCGTTGTTTATTTTTTACATTTGTAACGTTTGCATTAGAATGTCTAATATTACACTTCACGCATAGCCCTCCGCTCGCTTTGCTCGCTATAGAGGCGCAAAAAAAACCAAAACTAACTCAAGGCATGCCCAAAATCAGGAAAAAAAACTTTTTACAAATATAACCTCAAAAAAATAAAAAAAACACTATTGGAAATCGAACTCGGGCCGCCGAACGAGAGGTCTAGCATCTTAACTACTGAATCACCTGAGCACTTGTAAGCAATTCATTTCATCGTAAAGACATAGGTAAAATAGGAACGCAATCTAACGAAAACACCCGATGCCTTCCGACAGGTCGGGATTGGGTCTAGTAAGCTGTCTTTACACGCTAGTCGCTTTACAAGAAAGCTCTGTAGTAGACTGCGCATGGTTATGATGTCATATCCGGTTTCACACTTCCGTGCATTTTCCCTAGATTTACCCTCATACCGCCGCGTAAGATGTTTACACATCAATAATTGGATTAAAATTCCAATTAATTTCAATGATTATGCCATGGATGCATGGATAGTCATTAAAAGTATTACATGCTTTATTACTAAAATGTTCCTAGCTTTTGAGCTTTATGGTACCCAAAGCCCTAAATGCTATCCGATAGCGCATTAACAAATTTTATGGCTCAGTAGTTCACCCCACTCTGCGACCTCTGAAGACTATCAGCCCCAAGGGAGGGCGTTGTCTCGTCGGCAAAGAGTGAATTTTACTGCGTTCTCCGTGATTAGCAAATAGGAAGGAATATCAGAATTTGCTTTAGCACTGAGCCCCGTACCTCAGAGTAGGTGTCCTATACTACAAATATTTTTGGGGCAAACATTATCATGCTATTCAAGCTTTTACAAGAATATCTCTTCGCTGACACAATCGAACGCTCTACCCAGATCGCACAATTTGACAGTAGTATGAACTAGACTAAGACCCTGAGGAATAATTGTAAAGTTCAATGTAATTTATTATTTAGAATGCTTCGAATTTTTCCACAATTTTGGATATAGTAAATCTCATTTATTCGTGTTTTCAAGTAATCAATCAACAATTTCTATTTTTCTGATGTCTTTTAAATGAAAGCATATTTTTGGTGTGTATCCTACATTAAATGTACAAATTCGTTTTTGCGCATTTTTCTCAAACCCTCTTCTAATTTAGAAACCCAAAACTCATTAAAAACGTAGCATATATGATTTTCAGCTTAACGAGCCTTCCTTTGAGGGTATGTGAAATTCCATATTCAACTTTTTTCTGCAAAAAGTATGTGGATTAGTATGATATTGAATTCCTCGATTTTAAAAATTCTACCACACACAATCCGGCTCTTCGTTTCTTGGCTGGAAAAAATAATCAATGCGTACTGAAGGAAACATGCTAAAAAATTATTTTTTTTTTACTTTTATACACAAATAATAGATATCAGTGCCCATCAGGTTCGTTTCAAATTATGATTTCTTTTAAATATATTATTTGATAATATTTAGTTATTTAAAAATAAATAATTATATTACGATTATTTTTATACAAACAGAGCAATAGAAGAACTTATTTTATTATATCAAGCAATTTCAATATGCAAGTTTGCACGATTTGAATTGAACAAACTCTCCTTGCATGTATGCAATGCATTTTTAGCCCAAACCCGACCGAACCCAACTAACTCAAACTAACCCAAACTCCATATTGATGAATGAATAAGGACAAATACGAGACTGGCTTTAATCTTGGTTTATGTTGTGGAGGCGAGAGGCGTTTTGAGAAGGTACCGTTAATTTTTTGTTATACTTTGATGTTTGTTATATTTTTTTATTTAAACGTATAATATGATGCAGGGGAATATAATTCAATTAAGCTTACGATTTACGGGTGGCATTACCAGAAATGGGCATTTTTGCACATAGAATTATTTCTCACCTGATCTTAATGATCCTTATCTTATCTCGTGAATCATTTTAGGTAAGTTGATGATAGGACATTAAATATTGCCTATCGTGCTTAGTATCTTTCGCATATATCCATGATATCTTGTAGCTATGGATTACATTTTGCCCATCGGGCATAGGAAATTATTGCTATTTGAGGTTTGAGGTTCAGATTCAGATTCAGATTCCGATTATTTATTCATGTTAAAATTACAGGTTGCAATGTACACACGTCAAATAATAAAACTACAAAATATAATATAAAAGTCACACTACAAGAAAATTTAAAAAACTTAATTAAAAACAGTACACAAATGTATATAAACTATCTTTCATTAGCATAATTAAAATACTCTTCGTTAGAATAGAAGGCATTACACATTAAAATTTGTTTCATTTTCTCCTTAAACTTAAGATATGGCAAATCCTTTATGTCTGTAGGCAAGACATTAAAAAATTTTACTGCCCAGTAGTCTGGACCATCCTGACATCTCTTCAGCCGCCAGTATGCGGATACCAAATTACCCTTATTTCTGATTTGATATGCATGTATGTCTTCATGAGCGGAGAACAGATGCATATTCGCTTTAATATAAAGCAAATTCTCTAGGATGTACAGAGATGGCACCGTAAGTATCCCCAATTCTACAAAGCCGCCCTACATTCATCCCTATAACCAAGACTACTCACTACCCTGACTGCCCTTCGCTGTAGTCGAAACAAACGTTTTGCACCCGATGCATGCCCCCATACAAGTATAGCATAGGAAAGATGCGCATGAAAAACCGCAAAATAGGCAGTTCTTAGTACTGGATTGGATACATTTTCTGCAAGGCGACGCAGCCTTTATACCTTTATTTAGTTTTGATGCTATAGCTTCAACATGCACACCCCACTGCACTTTTGGGTCAATGTAAACTCCAAGGAATTTGATCATTCAAGCCCCCCACATCTCTCAATGAAAACACTATTCTCTCTGTTTTGCTTCTGTTTAATAGCAACTTATTCGAATTAAACCATTATTCAGCCACCCGCTGTGCCTCCAAGAAACCCTGTAGAGAAGCTTCAAGGATAGCAGCTGAAACAGAGATGGTTGTGTCATCTGCAAAAAGAGTGTACTTTACATTTGGATCTATAAATGGCAAGTCATTTATATATATAAGGAAAAGTATGGGTCCCAAAATTGAACCCTGGGGCACCCCAATCTTTAACTCCTGTTTTGCAGACGTCACACCACCAGGCTGTGCGGTACGCCTGCCACCTTCCTGTTAGATAGGATTTCAATAATTTAAGACTATCATTACTAAATCTGTAGGCTTTCAGCTTCTGTAAAAGGATCCCATGGTCGACACAGTCGAAAGCCTTGCTAAGGTCACAAAGCGGAACCATATCATAGCACTGTCTATCAAAAGCATCCATAATATCAGCTATCAGATTAAGAATTCAAAGAAATGTATTATTTGCTGAGACATGCACTCTTCAAAGATCTTAGATAGTATAGGTAGCAAAGATATATGTCGATAATTCTCCGCTTCCTCTTTACTACCCTTTTTAAACAAAGGAATCACTAGAGCCCTCTTCATACACTCTGGAAATGTTCCCTCCCTGATACAAAAATTAACAAGTTTTGTGATGGGCACCAGAATCAGATTTTTTACAGATTTTATTATTTTAACATTTAAGCCATATGTATCGCGGCTGTCCTTTATATCTCTAACTTCATTGAAGCTTACTTCCGAGAAGGAAAAATTATTTGGAACAGCAATATTTCTTAGATTATCCAAAGGATCAGTACCCGACTGCGGTATGCCCTGCACAAGTTTATGAGCAATGCTCAAAAAATAATTATTAAAATCATCACACATAAGATTATCAGACTCTATATTTTTCTTGCTGTTACCAATGTTTTTGTTAATAATTTGCCACATGCTCTTAATAGGATTACTAGAAGAACTAATGCGATTATCATTTGCAGCAATTTTAGCTTTACGGATTGCTTTTCTATATTCTCTTTTATATTGCTTATAGTGATGTCTGTTTGTATGGGAATTATACTGTCTACTAATCTCACCCAGCAGCCCTAAATGTTCCCTCATAATTCTCAGTTCTTGAGTGAACCAACCTATATCATTGTCCGTACGCATAACATACTGCTTCTCTGGGAAACTTTCTAAAAATGCTTCATTCAAAACATTTACGAACCTTTCACACTTACTATCAGCGTCAGGATCCACACAATCGACAAAATCCCATGATTTTGTGGAGAGCTTATTATAAAATGTAAATAAACCCTGCTGAGTAACAGGTCTAAATTTACTCTTATTCTGGAAGAAATTGTCATTATTACAACAAACAGCAATATCAACAATCTGACCCATATGGTCAGATATGTCAAGATCTATTACTTCAGTACGTTGGACATCCATGTTTCCACTCACAAAGACATTATCAAGGCAGGCTTCCTGCCTGGTTGCCACGTTTATGGTTTGTTGCATGCCAAATCCAGCCATGGCATCACAGAACTGAAGGGTGTTAGGTTCTTTTGTACCAAAATGCACATTAAAGTCGCCGGCTAAGACAACTCGCCTGCCCATTTCAATACTACTAAGTATAAAATCCAAATTAGTTAAAAAAGTGTCAAAATGGCCCAATGGAGACCTGTACAATGCTAGAACATATAAATTAAAATTATTTACATAAACACATGAATACTGTATACATTTTTCTATGTTATAATCTATTTTAAAATTTTTTACACTACCTTCCAAGTCATTGCGAATAAATATCAGAGTACCACCCCCAATAAATTCCTTTCTGGCAGAATAACCCAGAGTATTATAACCACTAATATGAAGAATACCCATCTCTGTTTCTGACATCCAATGCTCCGTTATACAAAGCACATCTATTTTTTTATCGACAAGATATGCTTCCAGTTGCAGCACTTTATTTTTCAAGGATCTTGCATTGACGTTTAAGATTCTAAGTTGTGTTGTTGTGCCTCCTGTTGTATGTTTGGGCGGGCTGTCCTCTGATTCATCCTTATCATATTTTGTCTGAGGGGACTCTATTTTCCTCAAGTTTAAAAATGTATTAACACGAACACCTACTGGCCAGAAGTTCTCATCAAGAACTGCAGATTTTTTATCTATGGGTATACCAATCTTAAAGGCGCTGTAGCTTTGCTTCCTCTTAGTTTTAATCCTTTCACATTCTGATTCAACACCGTTTGATTTCAGGTAGTCTATAATACTATTTGGTGCGGTGTCGTTTGTTAGACGTGATACAAAAATCCAGAAACAGGTTCCTTTGTACCTTTAATTGAACTTGGTCTCAATCTGGGATTCATTTTTCTTCGTTTGTTTTTCACTATTTTCCATCCATTGTTGTCATCCTCTGTTTGTTTTGAAACTGACTTATCATTTACAATTTGAAGGTTAGAATTATTTTCTTCTTCTTTTTGGTTAGGCCGGTTTGTAGGTGGGCTAACTTCTTTTGGTATCAGAACACCTGGTACCGATGTTGCCGACTTCACGTCCATGCCAAGATTGTCAAGTGGCTCTTTATGCTTAAAGCCAATAAATGCTTCTTCTTCCTTTTCTTCCGCATCCGACTTCGTACTGCTTCCTGCGTCTTTTTTGTTTTGGAATAGGTTAGATCTTTCAACTTTTTCTCTAAATACCCATTTTTTCTTTAAGGAGCAAATTGTTTTCATGCAGTACCTGATTCTTACTCTGCAATTCATCAACCAAGGTCTTTAGATAAATGATCTCAACATCTTTCACTGGTTTTGCGATCTCTTCGATCGGTTTGCACACCTTACACATAAGACAGGTTTTCTCCAAAAATATCACTTTTTCGCTCCAGTCTCTAGTCGCACACGATTGATGGTATCCTTTGCCACAAATGACACATATAATCGCACTATTTACTCTTGTTTTACAGCAAAAATATTTACTTTTTTCCGGCTCTCGATCACGA
>MU189849.1:35421-48269 GCA_016904865.1 Pissodes strobi | reverse complement strand
CCTGTTGACTGGCCGAAGACACGTCGCTGTAGCAGACCTGTAGAGGGCGCCAACACTTGGTTAACCTATAAGTCCTAGATTAACCCACTGACAATAACTTGGGAACAGGCAGAAGCGGTTCCAGTAGAGGTCCCAATACGATCGCATGGTTACAGAATAACTGAACGAAGTTAAGTATCAGTCAGTCAGAAGATAAACATATTGTAAAGACCAACTGTATTCAATTTTTTATCTGTCATAATTAAATTTTTTAATCTTTTACATTGATTTTAATTCTCATTACTAAGTCAATTTATTCATAAACTTTATTTCAAATAATTTCATCAATTATATTGATATATTTAATTTTATTGATAATCTTCATTTCATATGATACCATCACTCATATTTGTAATTTAATTGTAAAATTAATATATTGTTGTTTTGAAATTTATCTCTTTAATTTATCGTCTGGGATACGTTGCGAGTTATAAGGGCAAATTTCTGATGTTCTTATCATTATATTTATTTATATTTAAGTATTCATATTCAGTTCGCATTGTCTGTAGGAACTCTGGCGCCCACAATACACAAAAAAATCTCTGCTAATAAGAGAACGTCGACTGACGCCCTAAGGAAAATAAAAGACGAGTCTCATGCATACAAAATGACGTACAATGCCATACTTAATTATATAAATTAACTTTCGCTACAAATTGACGACTGGGCGAATTATCATTACAATATGTCAGGCAGCAGAAAAATAGGTGATCCTTATCAACAATGCTATGAAAGTTACTTAACCGAATTATTTAATACAATAAGAGGAATCTATTTCAAGTTGATTTACGAAAACGAAAATGCGGAATATTAAACTAGCGTCTTCAGACAGCGATCTGTTTTGGATTTTTCTGGTGACCTTCGGCGACCTTTGCCGAATGTCGGCAATTATTAAGTCCCCTTCGCTCGCTCCGGGGCGCAACCAAACAAAACTAACCCAAAATCAAGGAAAAAAAACATATAACAAACATAACCTTAGAAATAATTTAAAATATAGCTGAGCACTGACGAGAATCGAACTATCTAACCACTGAGCTACCAGACCGTTGGAAGCAATTCAGTGTACCGGCGGGATGGCGTGACTGACATTCCGCCTACCGTATGTCAACATATTCTATTTCGTGATTTCGCTTCATTTCGTTTTGTTTGGTTGTATATTGACAATTGCCTTTATTATGGAAATTTATTCAAGGGGACGTTTTCGCCCATATTTTGGGTCAGGTAGGGTAAGCTTTTGTTGGTGGCGCCTCCGAAGCGAGCGGGCGGCCAGGCATGAAGTATTCAACTATTTGAAGACAAAACGTAACGATATACGCTCAATACAAATATGTTTCAGGTTAAAAAACATACAAAAATAATTTTCCGCATTTTTTCCATTGGAAAACTAATATAGAATACCTAATGTTTTGTTATTTTTTAAGAAAAATTGTTATTTTAGATAGCGCTATTGTTAACTGGACCCGAAAACTACTTTAAATTTTTCATAAAACAACAAATATTTGTAAAAAAATATAAAATGGGTGCAATATACTAATAATAAATACCACAAAGAAGTGGCCAAGTGTTTATATGGCGATAAATTTTTGAAAGAATCGGGCATCGACGGCCACTGCCATGAATTAATAAATCTAGTCTTACAATACTTCAATATAAGAATTCATCATGAGGTAACCCAAAGAACCCAGACATTGCGTCAAAACAAAATACGAAGTATGAACACCAAATTAATAAAATTTTAATTCGTAATGATTGAAATTGATTTTTTTCTTTTTTCTTAGTTTCTTTATATAATTAGTATTATTTCCATGTAGATGGGCACGGCGACTATAGGGACACCCTATAATCAATCTGTAATCAATTATCAATTAAACGTAAATTGATTTTTCCCGAACTGTAACTTAAAATTAATTTTTTTAGTTATGTGCATATTTCAATATTCATAAATTATTCTTTTATGTCTAATCATTTTCATTTTTGTAATGGCTTATAATGCTTCACAGCAGGCTTATTTCGATGTTACCTGACTTTAAACAGGTGTCTTCTAAAATGTTACGCCTATGGGGCGCCGCTGCACAGTAGATCGAGATATAGTGATATAACGGCCATAAATCGAATAAATACCTTATTAAGTAATTTGTGGCACATCTACTTTATTTATGGGGAAAAAATCTAAAGGTTTTTCTATAATTTTAATTGAATTTTAGCAAAACGCGGGGCTAATTGTGACTGCAAAAATTAATGATTTGTTTAAACGTGTCAATTAATAGAATCGGTAAAGGTATACACTTGTACATTTAAGTTTTTATTAATGCTTTCTGGCAGACTTCAACAAATGTTTCCCTTCGATTAACTGCTCCTCTTTCCCCTTACAGGGTAAAAGTGGGGAATGGGTTTAGCAAATCAAATTGAAAGAGATAAAGTTTTTCAATTCTTTTTAAGCATAGCAAGCTATTAATTTAACAATGGGATTCTAAAAAATATATATGCGTGCAGGCTAAGAAGTGTTTATAATTTTATTACGTTTGTTAAAAAAGTGTTGTTTTTTAAATCAAATCACTGTGCTCTACTTAAAGCAAAATTAAAATAATCCTGCTGTATAAATGTAAAAATAAAACATCTTTCACAAAATTTAAAAAAAATCCTAACCCGCCAGTATAACTCTGAATATAAAAGTCAGAAATTATATTTATATAACAAAAAATATTCTCAATCCCCAGTAATATATTCTATAAAAGAAGTTCTCAGGCTTCTTGATCTAGCTCTAGACATTCACTTTTTTTCACGTATGCCGAAATGCAGTCAAATAGGGATCAGAGGATATCAGGAGATGATTAAAAACATCTTGATTGGTTGCATACCGAGAGCATTTACGACTATGGAAATTTCTGAACCTTTTGAAATCTTTATTCCTAGCCTCAGCGGCTTCTTCACTTAACTGCCCAATTGGTAAACAAGTTGCTCGAATGACAGCAGTACCATAAAGAAGAATTCGATGTACTGATGATGGCATGTAGTACCAATTATATAGAGATACATAAAGTTTAGCAGTTTCAAAACGAAACTGTTCGAATTTGACATCATTCACGGGACATTCGCTTACCAGTACTTGTAAAATGACTGAACATTTCTGAACAAGTATTTGACTAACACCAGTTACTTCTGAAACCACTTTAACGTTATGGAAAAACCTCCTGGCTGTATTTCCATCATTGGAAGGTCCCACTCCTTTTCCAGGTATGTCAACTACTATGCCCAGTTTCTCCTTTAGTTCTCCTTGCACTTTTTTCTTCGCCGTTTTTACCATTTCTTTTTCCTCAACACTTCGAGCACTCCATTTTTTAATTGGCAGCTTATATGCCATATGTAGAATGCACTCCATGAAGCGAATCCGAGCATGTAAGTTTGATACACCATATTAAAAGGCTGCCTCGTTAACTTGATTTTTAACCATTTGATACAGGTTGTTCATTTCTGATGGTCTAGCTTTACAAACTATGCAACAAGCTGATGAAGATGTTTCGGTTAACACTTACCCCACTTTACCATCTAACATAGTCAATAATAACTTATGAGAAACATAGAATTGTACAGATGCAATGTCAGTGTTGCTTAAATTTTCAATTTCTTTTGAATATTTGTTAACTATGTTTGTAGTGTTCTCAGGAGTTTCCATACAAAATTCACAAAAAAACTAGTCGGCAAAAATGTGTGGAAGAAGGATTCGGATTTTTCCACACTACAAAATTGTTGTCTGATATAATTTGTAATGGAACCAGTGACACAATAAGTAAATACGCTTTCGTCAGAGTTATTTGGATCATTCAAATTTTGTTTGTATGCACTATTACCTAGCGATGCATCGCAACCCCATTTGGAAATCAAACTAAATGACGTAGATCCACTTTCCTTTGCTTTCTCTTGTATATTAGTTAACAAAAATAGCCTCTGTCGTGCAATGCAACAGGTTCTGAAGTTGCAGTGAAGCTCCTTTCTCACTTATTAAGGGATTGGCTGGATAACATTCCAACTTGGCAGCAGAAGTTTGATAGTAGCTTAGAAAAACTGGTATGCCTTTTTCTTCGCACTGGTTTCGTAAATGCTGATATTGATATTTTGACAGTTTTAGGTCGACCATTAATCCTAAAGCCTCATTTTTGGAAAACTGTTTAGGACATTGATCTTTTTTTAAATTTGGTGAAAACGTGAAAATACGTTTTTACCAAAAAACCGGTTCAAAATTTGTTATAAAAAAATTAATAACATTTTTAAACACACCAAATTTCGTGATTCTAATATTTTTCGTTTTGGAATAAAACGCAATATCAATAAAGGTCGGTAGTCTGTCCTCTTAAATAGACTGCTATTTCAGATGGCATCTTGCCAAACATATTTATTCCCACAGCCTGTTATGTACATTTTCCTATCTTGTAATTCAAAAAGAAACTTTTATGGGAGATACCTGGTGGACGTAAGTTTGCATATATTCTGTATAAGGTAATATATTCCCCACTTCCTTCCTCTTTGGAGATCACAAAACTTCTGCTAGTATGGTTCTTGGTATTGGGTATTTTAACAACTGTAAAGATATCTTTATCTTCTATGTTGTCAGTTGTTATATTCGTCAATTCCTCGTGGCGGCTGGCACCAGCTAGGGTTAAAAACAGAGGCAACTTTTATCATCGAATATATATCATTTGGTGCTTCTTTAATAAATTTCGATACTGCGTCTTTCGTAATAATTTTGGATTTTTTTGGTTTATAGCCAACTTTCTGTTTTTTTTTTAAGTAAGCAGTCAATTTCATAAATTTTTCAATGTCTAAATCATTTCTGGCATATAAAGTCAATTTTAACATAGAAGACCGCGACCACAAGATCGGCGGCTTAACACTTTTACTTAAATGAGAAAAATAAGCAAGAAGTACCTCTTCTTTAAAACTTTTGACTCTTCTTATGTCGCACCATTTGATGAACACTGTTGGGGAAACACCCCAACACGTGTAGATACTATCGTTTTTCACCGTATAGTTTGGTGATAACACCCTGTATGTATGTAGAATGAATGAGCCGTAATTAAACACAGAATAGATTTATTTTACCCCGGGTACAACCCAATTTGTGCATTTAAATTAGCATATGCCAGTTCTTCAAAACTCCTTAGTTCAAGCGTCCCTTAATTCGAACCTGTGCTGTCAGTGTAATATATTACAATAGAGCCAAATTTCACTCGGAAAGGAAATCGTTCTTAATCGTTTTCAATTCAATATATTTTTGTCTGAAATCAGCATTGTGAAAATAGTCTGTCAAAGAAAGAAAGAAGATGTTTTCCCCCTCTCAGATAAAAACCGACGTAGCGTTCCCGCGTTATTGTCCCTCCCGAAATCGTAAGAATGACCATATTTCAGTTCAGTTAAAACGTTCGCTCGAAGAGCAGTAAAACGTGCTGTTCTCGCTCTAAGAGGTCAAATTCCTTTTTGGGCCAATTTCTCCTGTATGCACAAATATTAGAGAATATTTAGTGCACCTTGTTATCTTTGTCCAAGGTTTGACAATGGACAAAGACCTCCTTTTGGGCTTTTTTAAGCAATTCTTCGAAGTCAGAACGATGCCGTTCCCTTTGAAAAATGAAACATAAGATGGCGGAAGGCTGATTGACATTCCTGGTCAAATTTCTGTAAGCAAGGTTAAAGCTGGAGTTATGGTTTCCGTAAACACAAAAGTTAAGTTTGGAAAATAACTAAGTAAAATCTCCCCGTTGAAGACAGGTAAAGCAGTCAATGTGACGCTGTATGAAAGTTGCTAAGTTGGAGAACGAAAAGTATTAAAATAAGAAAGACAAAAGACTCATTTTTAAAGCAAACAATCAAGACTTTTTAGTAGATATTTCTAATTTTTAGAAACCTTTTGTAATATTAGTTTTATGCTTGAATGGACGAAGACGAATGCCTGCAACTATTATAAGAATTGTATATATATATAATTTCTATTTAATATAGAAAACGCTGTTTACTTGTATCTATAATATTCAAATGCAATAATTTACACCTGCATTATGAAAGTGAATTAAACCGAATACATATTTCAATTCTTCTCACCACCCCATATTCATACAGTTTATTAAAAGTGGTTAATTACGATACCACACCCTTCTTCCTTCTTTATGGTTTTAAACAGTAATAAAATCACTTGTTTATCCCGACCAAACACATCATATTCTTTTTCATAATAATTTAGCCTCTTGTAAAATATCTTCGAGGATAAATTCATCTTCCTCCTGAGTACTATCTTCCATTATTTTAAGCCTTTATTACTTTTAAATTACAAGTTTGTAAAAACTTTTTTAGTAATGTATCTATGGAAACACATTTTTGGGTATTATTTCCTTAGTAGATTTATTTTATTTAAATGGCAGATCTTACAACCACAATATTTAGGTAACATGCTACAATGTAGCATTTTCAAATTTTGACATAAACAAATGCTACAGCTTTGCTTAGTTTATATTTATTTTTATTTGCAAACATAATTTAATTTGGTTTATTATAATTTATGTACAATATATAAACTACATTACCTTGAAAATTATTGAATACACTTTCTATATTTATTTATGTCTCAGTATGATGTACTAGTTACTTATGATATGATAATAACATCAGGTTTGATTTTTGTCCCTTTCAGAGTAGTAGTTGTTCGACTAGGATTCGGAAGCATCTTTCAAAGGTTCTGGTTATGCAGTAAAATTTACTAGCTACTGTCTTCATAGATTTAAATACTTGGGCTCTCTTAATTACCCAGGAAAATGCTCACAAGCTTTTCTTTGATCCAAAAGTTAATAAAAACTTAGCAGTTTGTTCGAGATAAATGCAATATTGAGTTTGTTTACTATTTCAAACCAATTGCAGGCAATACCTACCACAAACAAGTAAGAGATCATAAATAAGAGTCACATAATGTATATTATAATTCATTTATGTAATTGTGTTTCCGTGTATTATTTGTTTTTGTTTTCTTCATCTTTCAAAGTGATTTCGTGTTTGGCAGATATGATTTTGACAGTTAGACAGGTTCAATCGAATCGACATTGTCAGGTAACGGTTCCTTTTAAGGCGTATTTACTTGCTGCTTGTCGAATATGGTTTAGAGCAGTAGTTCAATTAACCGAGCTATGACGTTAGGTGCTTTATCATGCGCTTGGGTTCGTTATTTTAAGTAAGTTAAGTTGGCAACTATGTTTCGGAGGACGGTGCTGATATTCGTTCCGTGATAGATCAAGGTTTTCCTTTTTACGCCGTGCCGTCTTGGCGACAACGAGTGGAGACTGTCGAGAGCATCCGTTGTGGAGCCTTTTCGAGGTGCCTCATGGACTGGATACACTAATTGGGGTAATTATTTTATGATATTTTTGTTACCTTTATGTATTTCGAGTTTAACCATTGCCATGGAGGCTACCTATAAAAGTTTTTGTTGAGTTATTGGAATCCTACCTCCTCTTGGTAAGTCACAAAATCTTCATGCTCTCTTCAGTTGAACTAATTGTATTTTCCAATCTTTCTAGAATAATATATGCTGCTGTTAACTGTTGTTCTCATATGGTCTATCCTTGCAATTGACGTTTATTGATTTTGAAGAAGTCTCTAGAATAGATACTATTTGTTTCATTCCACTGGTTGTTATCAGAAAATAGACCCTATAAATAGCTCCATAGCTAAGATGAAAAACTAGCTGGGTTAAGTAATCGATAGATATTTATTTTTTGTTAAGACGAACAGTTTTTTTAGGGTCGTCTCCACGGGTACCGCTCTAGCCGCTTTGCCTTGATTCGGATATCTATTTTTGTGTAAATTTAAAACCACCGCTTGCCTGTTATGCCCTTGTTGATTATCATCGGCTGGATGTGGTACATATTACAGGGGAATTTGAATTTACTTAAAGAAGAACTGATTAAAATTTTTTAAAATTTTGATAATGTATAAGAAGGTATAATATGTTAGACGTTTTCGTATTTGTTAGGAGAAAGCAATGTGTTATATCCTTGGCAGAATTGTTTATAGATGTTTTACTTCGTACATTTACAAAACGTGATATTAAAGCCTGAATTTACTTTTCGCACACATTTACTTGTGTTTGCGTGCGGAAACGTAAAAATTTCGGCACGCTTGTAGAAAAAAGTTTTTTTTCAGCCCAAAATCTTTAATTATCACGCACGATGAAGGCTGACTTTGCAGTGGTAATCTACGGTCAATGTATAATCCAAACTAAAAATATTAGTCTTCGTAAGACATTCGCTCAGACTGCATGGATCATAGTTCTTCTTATTTTTTACACCGTGGCCTTTTTGTGTTTTTAACCTTTGCCGATAATTAAATACGCATATTTTTCAGACGATCCTAGTTTTTACCTACCAGTCCACTACAAACAATAGCAATTTGCGATTTCATTTATTTTTTGTATGCCACAAAAGCAAAGTAATTAACACAAATTTTTAAAAAATCAGTTTTATTAGAAATCATTTATAAAAACTTAAAAAACTAGTAACAACATATGTACAACAACAAATCACAAGACGCAAGAAAGATACACCATTCAGTAGAAAAAAGATGAGATGAAAAATGACAAATATGAAAATTAGCTATCTAAAAATAAGAGGTACTTAAATTATCAAAAACATCACGTATAAACAACTGAAATAGTCTATGACACAGGACTAATGAAACCATGATTCGATGCAAAAATGTCAGTCTGAGGATGGGAAAATTATTTTTATTTAGTGACCGTGTCCATGACCACCACCTCCGTGATGGAAAACGTGTTTGTATATTGGAACATGCACTGGGTATGGTTTCTTAATGTATTCTACGTGATGCTTTTCTACTTCAATTTTTACTGGTTTGGGAATATAGACAGGTACCAGCTTTTCGACGGTAATGGGGACTCTCTTTTCAATTTCTTGGGGAACTAGTTTATAAATAGGGACAGCAATGGGTTGTGGTACCGGCACTTGTACGCCATAAGGTTGTGGAACCCCTATTTTGATCACTTGAGGATGCGGTACTCCGACAGGATGTGGAACAGGAACATTAATTTTCTTAACTATAGATACAGGATAATGCTGTTCTTTAACAATTTCCTTTGTTGGTATATGTTGGTGCTCTACTTGGACTTGAGGTTGCTGATCAAATCCTTCATGCGATCCATCATGTCCATTGATTCCAAGTGGTTGCCACCCGCCATGTCCGCCATCATTTCCGCCTGATTCGTAACCGCCGCCTGATTCGTAACCACCACCGTAATCTGTAAACAATATAAATTAGTTAATAAAATCGTTCTGTAACTTAGCTTTATTTATATAGTTCCTATTTAATAATATAATACTCAAATGTCTATATGTGATATTTCAACTTAAACATTACTAAAATCTGCGTAGCGATTTACTGTGATTCACTTTCTTCCTTTAAAAAAAAATGAGAAATTAAGTTCTCGCAAAATGTTGCCACCGCGAAGCTGTTGTAGAAACTTAACCGAATGATTGACATAGCTCCACAATTTATACCAATACAGAAAAAAGATTATCGTTCTCTTTAAAATATTCAAATTAATTCAGTGATACGCTTTATTCAATATTCCTCAACTATAGTGATAATTGAACAAATGTTTGGAAGATGGTATTGCTTATTGTTTCAAATATATAGTGTCAATGGAATTCATTAACCGATTCAAATAGAATGTTTCATTAAGTACAACATTTACTATCTGTTTATACAATTTTTTATATTACTGAATTAAATATGGCTAATATTGCCTTATTAACTCCTTTTGATTAATGAAACATAATTGCTATTCAATCTCTATTTAATGGCATTGTTTTAATGACTTATGCAATTCTCAATACAATATTTTTTATTGTTTTATTGTTTATCAAAAATTGGCTTTAAAAGGTGCGACTTAATACCCGCATTTAACAGTAAGAGCGCATATAGGGTGAAATTAATAAAGATATTGAGAGTTATTCTCGTGCCAATTGGTTGCCTATTAAATATCGTTCATTACTTTAATATTTCGAAAAAGGCAGGAACACTCTATTTCAATAGCCATACCCTTAGTAACTTCCGTCTATTATTAGATATTCTACCTTTCTTATTAGCTTTTTAAAAAATAATGCGTAAAAAAATTGCCATTAATAAAGGAAGAATATCTAATAACAGCATGATGTTCTGAATTGCAATAGCGGCCGGTGCATCGCCTGTGTGTTATTCTTGGAGGTGATTTGAATATCAACTTTGCCGATACTCATAAGCGTGAAGTTCAGAAGTTGAAAAACTTGTTTAATTCGTTCAATTTAAAAATGATACTACACTTGTCTTGACTATCTATCTTGTCTTAGTCAGCCTGTGTTAATCCACTCTTGAATGTAGACCTCTTGCAAATCCTTCCACGCCCCTCTGTTACCAGCAATCCGGATCCAGTTTCTTCCTGCGACACTCCGGATGCCATCCTGCCACCGCTTCTGTGGTCTGCCAAAGCTTTCCCTTGGGCGCCACACTAAAGTCCTGTGTGTCCATCTATGTTGGTCTTGTCTTGCTATGTGGCCAGCCCATTGCCATTTTAATTTCGCAGGACCCTCATCACACTCATCATCCCAGTCCTCTCAATTTCTTCATTTCGTATCCTATCCCTCAGCGAGATTACGAGCATGGCTCTTTCCATTGCTCTTTGTGTAGTTCGCAGTTTATCAGCATATCTGCGGGTAATGGATATTGTCTCAAGTCCGTACGTGAGCACTGGCAATACACAAGTCTCAAATAATTTTCTTTTGAGGTTTATAGGGAATTCCTGAGATTTAAGTATAAACCCTAGTTTGCCAAAAGACGCCCAGGAGGATTGGTTTTCTTTAACCAGTCGGATTTTGTGACCCAAGTATATGTATTCAGGAATATTCTCTAAGAGGTGACCATTTATCTTTATTTCGATATTCTTCCTACTCATGATTTTTGTTTTTGTTGGATTTATCGTAAGTCCAATCTGCAGCGATTCCTTATGGAGCTTTTGTAACATACCCTTAAAAAAAGGGTCTTGACTATGTGTGTTCTAATTTTGTTTCGGATAAGGTAAAATGTAACGTTAGATCAGCTGGCTTGTCTGACCATGAGGCTGTATTGTGTGAATTTCATTTGGAAAATTTTGGAGCCACAAGTGTAGGATTTATTATGGGGATGGTTATGGTAGGCTTTCGAGATTGTGTGTCGGTATGGACTGGAATGGTGTCTTGAGCTATGATGATCCATCCACTTGAAAGGTTGCACGGTACACTTTTTCAGATTTTTGATAAGGCATTTCCTTTGAGACTTCGTATACGTAAACATAAAAAATGGCTGGGTTTGAGGATCTCTGAAAGGAACATGCGTGCTTTGCACTTTATCCGCAAATATGCTATTGATAGTGTTTTTTTTTATCATACTAGAATAATTATCGTAGGGTATATAGAAGAACTATTACGGCTGCTAAAGTTCCCTACTGTGGTGAGAGACAGCAAATAACAGACCAAGGGAAGCTTGGAGGATCGTAAATGACCTGCGTGCGGGGTGCAGTTCTTTGCAGGCCTCCAATGACATCTCTGTGGACCGATTGAATTCCTTTTACTGCTCAATTGCTTCCTCACTTTCAAAAAATATAAATAATCCAAAATTAATTATATTATACAATTATCTGGGAAAAGTTGCGGTCTGTGACTCGTTTTAATTGACTCCGACTGACATTTTTGAACTAAAAGAGATATTTGGGGGAAATAAAAATTCATCAGGTTGGGACGAGGTTCACTGCGAATTTTCCTTGCTCTTCCGGATGGAGTTCTTGTGGCTATGGCAGCTTCTATAAATGACACGTTCTGTAAAGGAACATTTCCATCTTGCCTTAAAAGTGCCCAGGTTTTACCCATTTTTAAGGGTGGGGATCATGAAGACCCTTCAAGTTACAGACCCATATCTCTACTCCCGACACTTTCGAAGATTGTGGAGAAGCTAGTGAAAAAAAGGGCCTTGGCGTTTTGCAGAGGCATTCCATTCTGAGGTCGGAGCAGTTTGGATTTCGGCACTAACGATGAGATTTTTTCCTTTTTGGAAAAATTGTATCTCCAGCTGAATGAGGGTGAAGCGGCTGCGGCAGTGTTCTGTGATTTGTCAAAAGCGTTCGATTGCGTGAGTTACAGAATACTGTTGCAGAAGCTTGAAGTTTATGGTTTCAGGGGTGTTGCCTTGGACTGGTTTAGGTCCTACTTGTCGGATCACTCTCAAACCCTGGTATTGGGAGGTCGGGTGTCAACGCCTATGGTGGCGACAGCCGGTGCCTCTCAGGGATCGGTTTTGAGACCACTGTTATTCCTGATTTATATCAACGATCTCTCCTCTATCGACATTAGTGGCTTTTTTACGACTGTCGCTGATGACACGATTATCCTCTGGCACCACCGGGATATCAAGTTACTGGGGGAAATTATTAATAGTGACCTGGCAAGGATTGGAAGGTGGTGCGATTCCAACCTTTTGGTTTTTAACGCTTCAAAAACCAACGTTGTCAGCTTTAAGTGTGATGATGTTGATGTTTCAATTGCTAACATGAGTGTAGGTTGTGCGGATGTTGTGAGTTTTCTAGGGGTATATATAGATGGAGCCCTGAAGTTTGCTACGCATGTTTCCAACATTTCTGCGAGACTTGCGTCTGGGTGCTATGCAATACGAATAATAGCTAGTGAGTTGAATATAGAGGTAGCCATGGGATATGGCACATCAAATCCCATCGTCCTCCCCCAGGCTGG
>MU189849.1:4101-25421 GCA_016904865.1 Pissodes strobi | reverse complement strand
AGTGGATCATGTGAAGGAGTTATGGTGTTCATTATAAAGTAATTGTTTAGGTTCTCAGGTGAACTAGCGATTGTGCTAGACGAAGAAGTCCAGCAGTCATTCACAATTGACCACCATTCTTTAGTAATGTTACGGGATTTAGCCAGCCTCTCATTAAAATAAATGTCTTTGGCAGCTTGTCTTATGTTAGGCTTTTTTGTAAAGTTTCAAGTAATCATGGAAGAAGACGATGTCCGAGTATTTTTTGAGGTGAGATAATGAACTCATGTTCTTTGCAGATGTGCGTAAGCCTTTAGTTGACCAGGGTTTATGTTGTTTAATTTTGATAGGCCTAAGAGGAAAGGATTTAACCGCCAGAGTAGTAGTAGCCGATCTTCGATACTGTGGTTTAGACTGGATAGATTAGTAATTTAAATATCAAATTAAATTTTTGTTTTCACAAAAAATTAGGGAGTAGAAGAGGCGGAAAGCTTTGTATATAAATGTGAGAAAGAAAACAATCATATTGAATTGTACATTTGAAATAAACATTTTACAAATTGAAATTAAAAATGGATTTTATATACACATTTATTAAAATACCCTCCCAAATATACAAAAAAACAGAATACCAAGTAAAAATAAAACATAACTGACGTGTTTCGCGGTATCTCAAAACAGCAAGTGCTTTTTCAAAATATTTAGTATTTGGTTTGTTTCAATCCCTAGAAGGCGAGTTTTGGAAAGTTCATTCTTATCAAACCTCTGCATCCATCATGTATACTAAAGTTTAGCTTTCTATTTAACAATAAAAATTTCTTTAATTTAAGGGAGTTAATTCAATGCGTTGGAATAAAGATTTTGCTATATGTTGTATTTGTGTTGCGAGAGAGAAACTTCTCACGATCTAATAATAATATGTATGCCAAGATTTAATATCCAGAAGTTCTAACTAGGTCACATGATTTTCGAGTTTCTTGAGTTTGTAGAATTGAGTTTTTATGAATGTATATCAGCGCAGCGAGGAGTTTAAACTAGAATTATATTATGATGTATCAGGAATCTTCATGCCGAGGAATCTCATTATGTCTCTACAAGGTATTTTGTATAAATCGTGCTTATAATAACAGAGATATTCCACTAATATCATAATGTGGCTAAAGGGTGAACTTGGTTATTAGTTTGGGCTAGCAGTTTGAGATAATATAATTGGATGAAACTAAGCATCTATTGAGATACTTGGACCGAAAATAAGCAAAATGATCCTAATTCTGATATTCCGATGCTTTGCGGAATGAAATCGCTTTATTCGACGATATGAGTTACGTCGGTTGGTTTAATTATCTTAAAGATAAGATAAAAAACCTCATATTAGCCGAGTGACTAACGGAAATATAAAAAACTTTCATTGCATAATTAATATCATGTGAATAATTATTGACGTTAAAATAATGCGAACGCGTTCTCTAGCACTTTTACTTATTCTCTCCACTTAATATACTTTTACTTTTTACGTTAAAAACGAAATGAATGAGAGCAAATTAATTTTAATACGAACGGATTTAAACGTGATGTCTTCGAGCAATAATTAGATCGTATCATTCTCCGCCTTTCTTCCATACAAATAAAAAAATTGTTTTAAAAGAGGAGAAAGTTTTGTCGTATGAACAGATGGAGTTATTTATATCTAAAATCTACTTATTTTCTGATGCAAACGTTACATTTTAACTGCTTGTAAAATGAAGATTTCTTGATTTAAACGTATATATGATTACAGAGAAAAGTAATAATATGAAGCTATATAACCGTCGTCTTCTTCTTCTGTGTTAAAGATGTAAAGATGGTTATATTGACAATAATAAATTTTTAGTTTAAATAAACCAAAACTAATTATTAACCTGTTTTTCAAAGGGTTTCAAGATATAATACAGTGAGGAGAGGGTTATTTATATTATAAATAATGTAGAGTGCAACAACTGGATATGTGTTAAATACCTTATATTTCACAACAGTCCTCAAAGTGACGTCTTTTCGATTAGTTATAAGACGTGAAATGGAACCTTAAAGTCTTACGACGTTCAAATTATGGCGATTAGAGAAATGAAAAAAGAAGCGTCACAAAACGCAAAACGTGACATCAGCACAATTTCCTGTGACATAATTTGTTTAGTTTCAAAATTGATATTTTATGTATTGCTTATGTATAACCACTTAGGATTATTTGTGCAAAACAATTTCTCAAACCAAATGCCATAATAATTTAACACGTTCAACGTTCATTATGAAAATACATTTTTTTTTGTAGATATGTTCTATATTGTTGTAGATGATTTGTCTTTGTTTATTATTTTTACCTTTTCCTCCACCACAGCCATATTAAATTTTAAATATATACGATCTCATCGATCCTAGTTCCAGGGTGTATAGTGCACAAGTATTAATTAAGTCACCCTAACGAAACTGAAAAACGTTAAGTTCTCCTAATTAGCACTTGTGCAATATGGGCAGAAAATAGTTGACTTTTCGAAGAACAAAATATTTGCCACAGTTATCAATAGAGGAAAATATAAAAATGCAAATAATTAGCAAATATATTTAAAACGTCCAGAATGGCAAAACAGTAAAAAGCTCGTGCACTTTGTCATGTTTTCAATTTTACTTTCCAAGACTAATGTGATGCCATTTATTACTGGTTTGCATGATATAGAGGCATTTACTAGGTAAATAATTGTTGTGTGTTTGAGGTGATGTATTTAAAATTATTATAGGTTTTATTGATACTATTTTAATGGATTTTAAGTGTTCTTTGTCAGCTTCAGTTGCTAGCATAAACAATTAAGTGTTGTTTTATTAACAGAATCGGAAGAATGAGAAGTAACCATTTGACTGTTAGACATTTATCCTTATTTCGCATTATAACACTTTCTTTAATTTTAGGTTTTCTTTGACAATTTTGATAATTTGTTAATTTTGTTGAAATACTTCAATTGCATTCTGTGATTGTTATCAAATGAATATTGAGAAATATGTGATTTGTAAAATTGTGGATTTAAAAAAAAAAGCAAAAAAAAATATTACATTCCATATATTATTATTGCCAAAATAAAATCCAAACTTGAAAATTGCACGAGGTTTTTATTGTTATGCTATTCTAAACGCTTAAGTTATATTTTAGTCATTTTCATTTTTAGATTGCTTGCTTTTGATAGAGGGAGCAGATTTATTCCTTCCTCGAAACTTCAAGTATTTTCAGGTCTGTTAGAATTTTAAGTTTCCTTAGAGTCACTTAATTAGCATTTGTGCAATTTATAACCTGGGGCAAGGATAGAAGTGGTCCTAAGTTGAAAATTGAAACAAGACTGTGGTGGAGAAAAGGGTAAAACATTTGACCTACAAGCAATGTTGTATATTCCTGAAACTAAAGGTAGCGTACGTAAACAGCTTGCCCATACCTTAAAGCTTTACTTTTTGCTCCAGATACATAATTAACAATTATAGGTTGCAATTAAACAGCAAATACATAGATATTTATCATAAACAAAATTGGATATTTTTTGTTACCCTAAAATCTGATTTTTTTTTTATCCTATTGGCAGTCCCCCAAAAGCAATTTACAGGACCACTAATTGTATCGTATTTTTTTAAAGCTTTTCCTGTCAACCCGAAATTTGAACTCTTTTATTTGATCTTTGTCAAACACAATTATTATACTAAGTACTGTTGTACGATACGGAGGAAAGATTATGTGATTTGATATTAATTAGCAATACAGAATTGGATTAGTTACAGCTTTCCTGACCAAATTGTTAATTGATCTAATTCTGCTTTTGCTTATAGCATACTCCTAGGAATTATAGACGTTTTCCATTTAGCCTGGTCAAACACATAAAGTTTTTCGCAGCAGAAGGTGCCAATTATTTGTGTGCCCCATCCTGCTGTATTCGCTGTTAACCTTTAATATTTGGTAAATGTAACATTAGGAACTTAAGTTTCAACACCGTGATATTCGTAAAATCCTTAAAGAGCTAGATACGCGAAAGGCATCAGAACCGGATGAAAGACCTGCCATTGTGTTAAAAAAACTATGATCAATTCCCTCTAGATTCTTTCGCAGTCTTAATAAAAGGGGATATACCCATCTTCTTGGAAAGTCGCCTGAGTGCAACTTGTATCAAAAAAAGGCAAGAAAACCACGCCATCAAACTATCGCATAATTGCCTTGCTTCCAATTATCTCTAAAGTCATGGAACGTGTAGGCAATCAGCAGCTACTCGAGTACCCCGAAACCAACAAAATAAGTAGCTTCCACAAACAGAGATCAACAGGAGATATTTTGGTTTATATAACACATATATCGAGTTGAGCAATTGAGAACTACGAAGAATCTCGAGCAATTGCGTTAGATATTTCGAAGGCATTCGATAGAGATTGGCATGACGGATTGCTCAACAAACTGCTGTCATTTGGACCGTCCGCGTCTCTGCAGCTGGCTTGCCAGTGTCCTTAAAAACCGATCTCTGCACGTTGCAATTGATGGACATCTCTCCGACACATTACCATAAATCCGGGAGTGCCTCAGGGCGCAATACTTTCACCAACTCTGTTTCTCATTTATATCAATGACCTGTTAACCGAAATCAATAATACTGTTTACAGCTTTGCAGATGGTGGTACCCTTGTTGTAGTTTTGGCGGGTTATAATGATTTTCGGATGGGAAATCGGCCATCTCTGAAAAGTATTGAAGACAGGCTCAGATGGCTCAGTCATACTAATGTTATTCTGGTCTCGGAGCCTTTTTCAACGGAAAATGCTAACATTACTTAGTTAATAATAAATTGTATAACTGTGCTGTTAAACTAAATAGCTTTGCTGAGGGCAAGAAATCTTTTATGGATTATAATGACAATAAGCGGTTTCCGTTATGAAAGAGATGTCTTGCTCTGAATATGAATACGGTAATGTGTTCTCAAAAGAGAGGTTCAAATTTACATTTTATTGACCCATCTGGCAACTTTTCTATAAGATCTGGCTCTGTGGATGGGTCTGACTCTGTTGCTGTATCTGTAGATAATATAGTTGTAATCTCAGATAGTTTTTTAGATCAAGGTTTGACGATGGTCTCTTCTGCTTGAGGTCTTTGAATGTTCAATCAATTAGATCTAAGGTTGATGAGCTATATACTGTTATAAATACTCTTAATTATCCTAGCATAATTTTTTTATGTGAACATTGGCAGAAGGAGGATGAACCTCTGTATGTGCCAGAATATTCTGTTATTGATAAATATTGTCGTTCTGAATGTATACATGGAGGCACGTTAGCTCTTGTTAGTGATATTGTGTTGGAATCACGTACTTTGGAGAGATTTATTAGATTTAATTATTTACTTGAGGAGAAAGTATTTGAGATTTCACTAACATTTTCTTCTCGGTTGAATTTATTTACATTTGGTTTTTACAAATCTTCTTTGGGTAACTTGAACAGGTTTCTGTATAAAATGGAAGCAGTAATGTCCCAACTGCTTGTTCATGCTCGATTAATCATGTGCGGCGACTTCAATGTGAATTTTTTGTCTACTTCTAATTTAGATACCCAGCTACTAAATAATTTATTAATTTCTTTTGATGTCACTAGTCCTACCCTTCGCATTCTGCCACGTTGCTAGATTACATATGTGTTCCAACTTCACTCCTGATGAGCTTGAATGTAAAGTGGTTAATGCTGGCATTTCGGATCACGAAGCGATCTTTTGTAAATTTAAAATTAAGCGCAAATCGTATATAAAGCGACCTAAAACAGGTAGGATATTTCCTAAGAAAAATTATGATAGGTTCGCACGGTTATGTCAGGGTGCCCTTGGGCACGATATAATGGAGTCGGATGATCCGCTGCAATTTTTTCACTTTAAGCTTTCTGGTGTGTTTAATAGAGTCTTTCCGGTTGTAAGAATAAAAACAAAAAATAGAAAACCTTGGTTAATGAAGTGTATAGCTGTTTCTTCTAGAAATATGCGCTGCTTACATTATTTAAGAAAATACTTTTCTGAAAAACAAAACTTTTGTATGTTATTTTATAAGTATAGAAATATATATCGACAAACACTCAAAGCTGTCAAGCAGACCTATTATAGAGATAAAATTTTACATGCAAATAATAAACAAAAAGAATCATGGCGGATAGTAAATGAACTGCGAGAGAAGAGTAATGTTGACTTTGGTGATGCCAAATTATCCCCTGACGAACTTGATGATTTTTGTTGCTCCATAGCTGCTAATATGTTCAGTCAGATTGTCAATAAGCCCAATTACAAAGTATTTTTCGATTTGCTAGGGTTTGGTAATAATTCTTTTTCTAACCAACAGACCCCGCAGAACTTAAACACATATTTTCCCAAATAAAGAATAAAAATGCATCTGGGTGGGATGGATTGGCAGTGAAAGTGTTCTTTAAAGTTCCAATTGGTGTACTGAATGTTTTGTCTGACGTTATAAATCGGTCTTTTGTTTCTGGTACCTTTCCTTCATGTTTGAAGAGGGCAACAGTTATACCATTATTTAAGGGTGGCGATAAGAACTGTCCTTCAAATTTTCGACCCATTGCTCTTGTACCAACATTGTCGAAAATTCTAGAGAAATTGGTGAAGAAACGGATGATGATCTTTCTGGAAAAGCACAAAATACTAAACCCAGCACAATTTGGCTTTCGGGCTTCTAAATCTGCAAAAGATGCAATCTTCTCCTTCTTAGAATCACCTTATATCAAAATTAATAAAAGGGAATCAGTCGCAGCGGTTTTTTGCGACTTATCAAAAGCGTACGACTTTAATCATGACATATTGCTATATAAACTTGAAACATATGGGTTTAGGGGAAAGGCTTTGGAATGGTTCAAATCGTATTTGTCGGACAGGGTTCAAAGCGTTTTATATTTGGGTGCCACTTCTGAGCCAAGGAATGTAATGTATGGAGTTCCACAGGGGTCAGTTTTGGGTCCAATCTTGTTGTTTTGTATATTAATGACTTGGCTAATTTGGATATAAGGGGAAAGTTTACTCTTTTTGCTGATGATGCTACAGTCTTGTGGCACAGTCAACTTAGCAATGAGCTTAATGAATTTGAATCATGTGAATTGCACAAAATTAAGATCTGATGCGACTCAAATCAGCTCTCTTTAAACGTTAATAAGACTTCAACTACTGCAAAAATAATTATTTACACTTTTTAGTAGAGGTCGCATGCAGAATAGAAAAAGTTATCGTGAAATTTATTGATATGTGATATTTGAAAGACAAGCATAATATGCCTATCATGCTAGGCGAGAAATTGTCGCCGAAAATTACATAATCTTCCCCCAGACACGTTTCGCAGCGCCTAGCTATTTGTGGCTCAAATTGGATGAAGCATGTTAGCCAACTAATTGTGGACAGAAGTTGAGCGTTTCGATGCCGTTAATATTTGCTTTTACAGAGACTGTTAAACTTGCTACACCTGCAGTGCAGAGGTGACTCGCAGGAAGACTTAATTTGGGTCAGGCATCAAGATCGTGCAAATTTCCTTCGAGCAACCTGAGAGGAAAACGAATAATGAATAATTCTTAGGAAGATTTGTGAATTAGAACAAAATATTAGCTCAGATGTTGGCAGCTGCGTTACAAGCGTAACGTGCATAACATCGTTCAGAGAAGGACGGGTGGCCATTATTTGACTGTCAGACTTCAGGTTTAATGCATCTCATTTAATAGGACGTATGTGAAAGGAAATGGCTATTTATGTAACCAATTGGAAAAAGCACTGTTTTGTATAACGATGGGAATCCTGCGCAATAGGACGCGAGTTTCCCAAGGTGCTGCATATATATTTTTTACCTATAAACAGCTATAGTAATAGTGATGAATATTTTAGTATCTTATATAAAAACTATTTTATTCATAAAATAATCTGCCAGGGTATAGGTAACAGGTAAAGTAACATAAAAAATTCAGTGCCAGGATAAAATGATTTTAAATTTTTGAACTGCAATATTCGAGCTGAAAACCCTTTTAAAATGAACAATTCGGACAGCGAAGCCTAGCCCAAAAGGTATTTAAATCGCTAATTCCAACAAAATCTATGGAAGGATAGGAAACAACTACATAAAATTCAAATGGTGCATTAAGAAAAATGTACCTACCTACGCTAAATGAAAGATTTTTTCTAGCCTATTTTTGAAAAAAAAATAGCTAACTGAAGTCATTAACACCTTGGAGTATGTTTTTAATGTTACGAAGCGAAATTTCCTCAAAGCTTTTTAAAAGACAAAATGATAGATATATGTCGAGAAAGACAAATGTTTTAATTAAAAAATAGCTAACAGGGTTTCTTAGATAAGCCGCTGGCAAGAGCTTTTTAATGATAAAGATTAAACTAGTTCTTATTCTAATATTCAAGTTAATACAATTATTACAGGTTGTCACGATTATTGGAGTGGCGGATCATGCAGAAAATGCGAGCATACATATTTAAAGCTACAAAGCCTAAAAGATGAAGGTGTTTACTCTCGAGTAAAAATATCGAACCCCAAGATCAAAATCGCCAGAGAATTTGTTGTTACCTCTGGTGACCAGGAAAGTATCGATATTGTTGATATTACTAGAAGCTATATAATGCTTTTTAATAAGAAACAAAGAAATCAATTAGTAGAGTTCCAAAAGTCATTGCATCCTTTCTCGGCTTGCCTAACCCATCCCTCTATAATGAACATGAGTTAAGAAGGTATTTCGCCACGTTTCTGACCGATTCAGTGGTAGATATATCAATAATCAAACAACACGCAAGATAGAAATCTATTACGATGGCAAAGGGTTACGTAGAGAATTCAATAGAAAATGATAGAAAACAGTCCTAAGTATACTGAGAGAAATACCTATTGAAGCTGAAGAAAATAAAACGTCTTCAGAAATCCAACAAAAAACATTAAGATTGAAGACTTGAGGAATTATGTTGAATGGATGCAACAACTGTATAGTAAATTAATACTTATTCTCAAAATACTGTTACTGCATTCATTTTATATCATAGATTTAGTATTATATATTGTAGTTTTAAATTGTTTTAATAAACGATGCATATATTTGTTTTTCTATACTGCTTTATTGAGCAAACTTTTATTCCATCACCAGTTACGAAAAGTTCAATTTTTGAGCAACCGATGAAACAAAGTAGCTCATTTGATAACACCGCACAACAAAATTATAACAAAATTGTGTTGCCAAGTATTTTTTAACGATTTTAGAGTAATCCAAGTCTGCTGAATAAAAATAATAAAAGCATTTTTTCCAAATTGGCTCTAGTTTTTCAGGTAGTGGATACTATCAATTTTTAAGAAAGATACCCATTACATAATAATATCACACTGCCTGATCTTCCGCTGTCAAAAGTAGACGAAATTGAGGACCAAAACTTTAAGTAGTAGCAGTGGAAGTGAATATGAGGAAATACCTCCAACACCCCAGCAGTTCTTCCAAGAAGAACTGAATGACCTGATACGGGACCTGGCTCTATCAAAGCAAGCATCTGAACTTCTAGCATCAAGGTTAAAAGAAAAGAACTGTCTAAAACTAGATATAAAAATAACAATTTATAGAACTCGAGAGGTGCAATGTGTTCTTTACTTTAGGCAAGATGAAGAACTTGTTTATTGTAACAACATTCTCGGACTTATCGGCAAATATATATTCAATTTGTCCCAGGTGATTGGCGAAAGTTCATAGAGATCAAGAGAAGTTTAAAGTGTGTTCTGTTGCACAATGGCAACCCATATGCTTCGATTCCTATCGCTCACTCAACAAAACTTAAAGAAGAAGATGAAAACAATAAGTTAGTATTGCAGAAACTCTACTATGATGAGAATCAGTTTTCGTGATGGATCTGGAAATGGTGAACTTCTTGCTTGGGCCGCAAAGTGGGTATACCAAATACCCTTGCTTTATTTGCTTGTGGGATGGTAGGGTTAAGCAAGATCATTAATCAGGATTAATTGGCCAATAAGACAAAACATGACTGAAGGATTAGCGAATGTCATAAACGACCCATTAGTGAAACGGGAAAAAAATCATTCTCCCACCACTTCACATCAAGTTAGGACTAATGAAACAATTGTTAAAGCATTCAACAAAGATGATGATTGCTTTAAATACATTAGTGCATCATTTCCTAGGCTAAGTCTTAAAAAGCTAAAAGCGGGTATTTTTGATGATCCTCAAATTCGCAAACTTATTTTGGGACTCTAATTTTACAAATCACATGGCGATACTTAAAGCTGCTGCTTGGTGTAGCTTTGTCTGGGTGTTTAAGAGCTTCCTGGGTAACCACAAAGCGGACCATTATGAGGAGCTGGTGCAAAAGATGTTAATGAATTTTGAAACTTGAGTTGAGCATTAAAGTACACTTTCTTCATAGCCCCTTGGATAAATTTCCCAAAAATCTTGGGGATTTAAGTGAGGAACAAGAGGATGTTGGGGACTTAACTGAGGAACAAGAGGAAATATTCCAGTAGGATGTAAAGTTGATGGAAGAAATATATATCAGGGCAGATGCGACAAGCATATGATGGCAGGCTATTGCTGGAGCCTTCAACGTGATATTCCTGACAACCCACATAAAATAAAATCATATAAACAGCTCTTTTTCCCTTTGAAAACAGCTTTTTCCCTAAGAATTAGTTGTAATTTTCCAAATTAGATTTCTATATTTCCTCCTTATACCGAATAAAACATAATTATGGGTTTTATTGATTTTGCGTGTATATTTTTCGAAAAAATTGTAATTTTTACTGAAACTTGCTTATGGACATCACTGCTTTATTAATTTTGACTTTTTCCTTTGTTTTATGATCACTAGCTAATTATCTCCAAAAATAGATCTAAGTCAGCAAAATGGATTTCATATTCGTAATCAGCACCACAAAATTACCCAGAAATCGTTCATATCTTGTTGGCAATAAAATTAGTGTTGACCAGTTTAATAATTAAGGTTTTGAAAAATATCACTTTGTATGTTAAAATTAGAAAAGCTTATTTTTGAAATTAAACGCTTAGATATTCAGAAGTCATAACTGGTAGGTATTGGGTATCATTTGGATTTCAAAACATAATTGCATGTTTCAGAGTACATTAAGTAAAAATACCTTTAAGATAAAAGATTAAGGATCTGGTGAGAGATTGCTAGTACTTGCATGTGTTCTTAAGTACATATTTGTTATTGTTCTATAATATGAATGGGTAATACAAATAAATGGATCATCTTGCGGCATACAAACAAGCTTGTAGAGGATGCGAAATATCTGTGTAAACAAAACAAATACGAATATTTTAAAATGTCCATTAAAATTGTTATTGGCATCGACTAAATTCAGAATTGTAACAAAATTATTTTGTTATTTTAAAATACATATTATTATTATAAACTGTGTTGCTCATGTTAATAAATTAACAAATAATTGAAATAAGTTAATCTCCATCATAATTATATCAAGCGTAATATCATTTTAATATGAACGGTCGAACTAAAATTTAAATATAATGTATTTCACTATTTGCATTATAATTTATCAAATTAAATTTCTATCTAAAAAATATTCAGTTCATATCTGCATAAACAATTTAATGCCATATGTCCTGCTCATTTTAGCTGAAAATAAACATATCAGAAATGGACGTAATATATATAACTCTAAATTAATTGACTGTCATATATAAGGTAGCCAATATTTGCTATTTATCCACTTTTCTCTACTTCTTAATTCATTTCATTTAACAAGGAGGTTTGCACACATTAGTTAATTAATGATCATAGTAATGTTTAAAATATGAAATGTTTGAAATATGTTTGCTATTAACATTAAGAACCACTTCTTTGAACTTGGATTAGTCACATAAGACACACGTTAAATGAATAGGTCAGTGCCACTATGACAGTAATAGATGTGTGATATTCAGGACACTGATTAATTTAGTAATGGCTAATGGGAGTTCAAAGAAGTGGCTGTAAAAGTTATGACAAAGAGAATTTCATTCCCTGATATAACCTGAGGTTTTATATAATGGAGCTTCACAAATGAAAAATATTTGATAAATTGATCTGTAATGTAAAATAACACAAACATTTTTTTAAATATATACAAAAACAAACTTATTAAGGGACATTTAATTTTAGTTTGTGGGATAAAAGGAAACTTTTTCAGAATACAAGTTTTGGTTAAGAAGCAAAAGGTATCTCTTGTAATATATAATTAATATAAAAAAATTTAACTCAAACTTTCTGAATATCGAGTACCTATCAATACCTGATATAAAATGATTTTGACTAATATTTTGAACATGAGAAAGACCATTCGAGGAAAGCTACTATGAATTTCAATTTAAGTAAGTACTAACTAAGCCATAAGTTTATTTGTGATGTACAAAACATTTTCAGTCATGATGGAATAAGTACATTACTCGTCCGATTCGTTATGAAATTTTAGTTTAATGTCCTCACAAGAAGTTCACATTGAATTGTAATCATGATGAGAACATACTTCTATTTTTACAATACAAATTATGTTTCTATATTTTTGTACACTTATTGAAAGTAATAATCTTGTTCAGCTTATGAAAAAGTAATTGCTTGGATCATCTACCGATTAAGGTCAAATTATGTATTGTTTAAGGTTTAAGTATAGTAGTTAGAATACGCATAAAATATATTGAATACAATTTCTCCTTAATTCATTTTTGGTCATTTATGTATCAGATAATGGTCGTGTTTACGTAAGAGAAAGTTATATTGGCATCAAGGAGATTTTTCATAAGGGCGAAGTTAAACTGATAAAAAAAAATCTTAAAATATGAACAGACCTAATAAAAAATGGACATTATCACCAGAGTCCAAAGATATTGAATAAACTGTGGTCTAACTACGGAACAGAGACTGAAAGTGACCAAAGGGAGTATTCGTGCGCCGACAAAAAAGCTTCAGTATTTAGACAAAATGAGATTCGCCGATAACTTCTGCAGATTTCGACAGAAGCACAAGAAATTGAAAGAAAAGTGAAAACTTTGCAGGTTTTTATCGGGGTATTGGGTTAACGAAGGAGAAGTTGGCACTTACTGAGTATATGAAAATAATACTCTTATGTTAAAATGATATTACTTTACGTAATCTACGTGCCAAAACAGCAGACGCTGTGAATTCTTATAAAGTATTTAATTTTTATCTCTATATTTGATTTGAGGAGACCATTTGGATGCAGTTCATTTAATTGACACCTTAACTGAGATAAATTATTAATTATTTTTGGAACTGATGCGTGGTCATATTGTTTCTTATAATTTTAATCTGAATCAAATTATATTTCTGAAATTTAAAAAATATATAATGATTCTTCTAGGCTAGTCTAATGTGATATTAACTATGTAACTCTCTAATTAAGCTCATGAAACAATACAAAATATGAGGACAAAATTCATAATATATCTAGTATTAAATACGATATATGGATGGATATGGATGGCCAAAGATCTGCAATAAAATTCATATCTTTTGAGCAAGCAATTTTTCAAAAAATACTGAAACACGGTAAACGATTTTTTTCACATTTTTCGGTTAAATAAAAAAAATCCCAACCCCTTAACCCCCAGTTACCCCATTTTTTTCTCAAATGGAAACCTATGTCTTGTGGGGGCTCATTGAAAAGATCGTGGAATCCAACCATACCAAGTAAACAAGTTTTATGTTTGCAATAATCCGAATTTTAGGGCCTTATAAAATAACTACTGTAGTGAGGAACTATTGGGAAAAATCAATAACAGATAAAGAATTTGAATCATTAAGTTATTTGTGTGACTTTTTTCATCTTCCAGGCTGTTCAGGTTAATTGTGTATCAAAAACCAAAGTTTTAAAATCACATTGGTATTGTCGGAAAGGCAGTGTATTGAAATTTTGATACTACTTGGATGTGGAGACAAAATAAGAAGTCAACGTGAAGTCTGTGATATATTGAATGCAAAATATCCCGAAAACCTCACAAGGGACAGTTAGTAAAATATTTCACAAATTTGAGGAACACGGTACAGTACGTGATTTGCCCAAATCTGGTCGGACAGTTGTTTTGGATGACGATGAATAATTGGACATAGCATTGGAAATTGCTGAAAATCCTCATACTTCAACGGTTTCATTGGCTGGTAGTCAGGATATTCCTAGAACTACAATTCGAAAGTTTTTAGAAAAAGAGAAATATCATCCGTATAAGGTAGGCCTTGTTCAAGAGCTATTGGGAGACGATTATGATAGGTGTTTTGTGAGAAAATAATGAGACGGTGTGACAACAACAATTAGTTTACACTGGATTTAATGTTTTCGGATAAGGCTACGTTCTATTTAAATGGAGTGGTTAATAGGTACAATTGTCGCTTTTGGTCTCAGGAAAATCCACAGCGCCAGTGTACTCAGAAAATTAATGTATGGGCAGGTATTATCAACAATAGAGTTTTGGGTCCATTTTTTTTGAAGAAAATCTTACGACCGAACCCTACCTAGACTTCATAACATCCGAACTGATACCTGCGCTGGCTCAGATTTTTCTTCATGATGGAAAAATTAGGTTTCAACAAGATGGCGCTCCTCCACATTTTGGTATTAATGTTCGCAGATACTTACATCAAATGTTTCCAAATGGTTGGATTGAGTGACGCGGTGCAATTGAATGGCCACCAAGATCCACCGACTTAACGCCCCTAGACGACTTCTTGGGAGATATTTGAAAGAAATTATAGACCAGACAATATTGAAGATTTATAGCACAAAATCACGGCGGAGATGCGTTATATACCACCTGAAGTCATTCCTAATGCTGTTGACGGTTTTTTTACTTAGTAAATGTCAGACAGTAAATGGAGGACATTTTCAGCATTTGCGGCATTAAATCTCCTGTGAATAGAATTTAATAAAGTTTAATTTTATAAAAACGTTTTAATTTATAACTTAAAAAACCTGGTTATTGCAAACATAAAACCTGTTTATTTGGTATGGCTGGATTCCATGTTCCATGTGCTTTTCGACGAGCCCCCACACACATGTGAAAAAAGTTGGTATAACGGCGGGTTAGGGGGTTGGGATTTTTTTCTTTTTATTTAACCAAAAAAATGTGAAAAACTTAAAATCCGTTACAGTGTTTCAGCGTTTTTTGAAAACAGTGCTTGCTCGAGAAATATGAATTTTATTCTAGACCTCTGGCCATCCCTGTATGTAACTTTAAGAAGAATCCCGCGAATTGATTTTCCCTACACTTTAATAAATTTACTTTGTTTGTTTCAGGTAAGCCAGCTTGTGACTTTTTCATTTATAAGGCAATGTAAGTATCTGAAAATAGAGATTAAACAAAAGTTGCAACAAATCAACAAAATAAATACTGAGGATCTTGAAATATTTAAATACCTTGATATCATTTATAATTATTTGTTTCCAATATACCGCAGAACATTCAATATGTTACGTAAAACGTTGTTGTAAATTGCAATTGTTATCTTCATGTATCTAATATACTTAATTGAAATGTTAATTAATACAGTAAAATTAATCTAATCAGGATGCTTAATGCAATCGAGTTTAAATTTTATAAAATTAATTAGGATTAAATCATGATTTTCTGTTATTCGAAAATTGTGCCTCGGCGTTAAGCTCGAAAGGGGATTCGGTTATCTTTTAGCTAATGAAGTGCTAAATCGGGGGGAAAACATCTGCACTTTTTCTGTTATCAAAAACAGGTTGTTTGCAGGAATTATAAAGCCTTAAGCTTCATTGAAGTCGGTAATTTTAATTAATTTTGTGCAGAAAAGAAATAAAATCATTAATACAATAATTGAGGCACGTTAGTAGCAATACTAGTAGAGTAGTACTAGAGTAAAAAATCTAAATAAATAACATTGAAAATCAAGACAAGTTTAGGCAGATTTCGATTATAGAAAATAGTACTTTTTTCACTCTTTTCACTATATTTATCATTTTATTTGCTTATTTCTATTGATTGCCTGATTATTCTCTAATTCTACAGTTATTATATTTCGTATCAACGAAATGTCGTTATATCGAAATATACATATTTTACGGAATATGTCGATTTCAAACTAAGATGTCTTTTCAGTATTTTTTCGAAATGGTAATATTACAATTAAAACTTAGTTAAAATATGACGCTGATTTTCTGAGGGAAATACCTCTAATAAATACCTAGTGACGCTGAATATAATTTTCAATAGGAAAAAACTAATAAATAATAAAAAAAATATCAACCACTATTAACAAAAATTCAACCTTTTAGGAACACCGAAAGTGCTAGGAATAATTGAAATTTGATTGACTTAATTGAATTTTTGCACAGACCTTTTCCGGCGGTAATTTTATTGCTAAATATAAATTTGATACTTTACTGAGATATATTTTTAATACTTAATCCTAACATGCATAAATAAAGCATTGAAATGGGTGTTCAAATGGTGTCTGCAAAAATATTTGAAATCAGCCTATTTTGACTTTAAATTCGGAATAAATTAGAAACATATTATGTAACCATTACACAGTAGTGATATGTGGCCAAAAAATTTAAGTATATTTCCAAAGTGATGTGAGTGATAAAGCACATATAACAAAATCACCAAAAATATAGCAATTCACCAGAAAATAAGTTCAAAAATATTATATTCACATTAAAAAGGAACTTTGATGCCGGAGAAACTAATGTGATGCTGACTGTGCGTGTTGTAAAACATTTTCGCTAAAGTTTAGGATATACTTAGAAAAATATTATTTTAAGCTATATAGTCTGAAAATATGTGCAGCATCGTTTCTAGTTCAATCTATATTTAGGGCCAAAATGTTCCATTTAAAAGCGCTTGAAATTTTTCGATACGTCTAGAATCACCATTAGACATATTACTTAACACACAAAACACACATTAAAGCTTTTCATGCCTCCGAAACTTATTGATCACTTTTTTTCAGTCACGCAATGAATCATCCAACGGCTACACATATCACAAAATATATGACAGTCCATCTCGTAAATAAAATCACAAGATACACTTACGGTGAAACAATTCATTTTTGATGCTCGTAGAAAAGCCAAACCAAAACTGATGATCTGAATGTGCTTTAGCAGCTTCTTATAGCAATGCAATTAGTAAGGCGTGACCGGGATTGTGAAAGGCTTTCTTTCTTCTTTTCTTCCATATTCCGGTTTGTTGTTCAGGGGATTTGAAGAATATCATGCATCGTGGGGCACGTCTGTCGAGATATGCACGGTTGATGTAGTAACTGTTATTGCAAGATAAAAAATTGAACGTACATTCTACTCCATCTATTAATGGAACTAGCCTTATGATTACGGAATCTGAATACCAAAGTTAAATTAAATATTTGGTTAGTTCCGGTAATTTCTAAAAAATTAATAATACTAAACAGTAGGTAAAACAATCCTCTAATTAAAGGGGAATTATTTTTAATAACATTGGCATCACAAAATGTTTTCGAAAATTATAAGTCTTTCATAAAAATGACATTGCACTTGAGGATATCATAATTTTGTATTTCATTGAAAGAAATATATTAATATTTTTGAGACTAAATAATAAAACCACCAAAATACTTATAATTCAGTACATAATATTACAGTTAAAATTGCAATATATCGGACAAAACTCTGAAAGTTTTAAAAATTGGTAGAAATATTAGGGATAGCATAAATATTAGTAAACTAAAAAGTCCCCACTTATAAAGTGTGTGCTTCATCCCTTACAACATTACTGATATTGTATTTGATGAAAACACTGTTGTTTCTGAAACTGAGCATAAGTTCCTTAGTAATTTGTTTAACAAAGAACATTTGATTGCAGAACTAGTGAAAAAAACTTAGCAATGAAGAAATCGCGGTGTTTGTTGCTGTGGATGACGCCGATTTATTAGTGGCACAAACTGCTATCGAGTAGGTCAAGATATTGACTTGCTAGTTTTTCTTATTGTTCTTTCTGCCTCTGACAAAGACATCAAATCTTTAAAAGGAAAACAGGGTAATACCAGCAAAAGGACTTATAGTTCCCGAGATTTACAATCCTCAACTTTTTTAAAAAACTGTAAAGAAACAATAATATTAGCACACGCCATTAGTGGCTGCGACACAACTTTTGCGTTTTTCTTCAAAGGAAAGGCTAATACAATTAATCTGCTTAACAAAAGGGATGATTTACAAGATATCGTGCAAATCTTTAATAATGAAAAAGCTACTAATGAAGAAATTGCAGATGAGGATGAACGATTTGTTCTTGCTTTCTACAACTGTACCCCTGCAGAAAAAAGACTAGATATATTCAGATTTATGGCTTTTAACACACTGGTTGATAAAGCGAACAATACTGTAATGTTATCAAAACTACCAACTACTGCTGCTGCTCGGCTACACTCATATCGTGGTTTCTTCCAAATTCAAACATGGAAAAGCGTTAAGCTTGAAGCTGATTGGGGATGGAAAAAAGTCGGCGGTATATTAACCCCAATCATGACAACAAAAGAACCAGCTCTCGAATCTGTTTTAACACTGATTTCGTGTTCGTGTAAAATAGGATGCGAACACAGGTGCAGTTGCCGAACAACAGGCTTACATTGCTCTGCAATGTGTTACCATTGTCATGGACAAGCATACATGAACGTCGAATCTATGGAAGACGGCGAAGATTAACATAGTCTTCTAAGAATTAGTGGATTAGGCCTAATGTGAACACCACGTAAAAAAACGCGCTAATTACTTTACCTCTGAGGTGGTGTAGAAACAAGTATGATCCATATAGAATATTACTTACTCTTTAAAAATCGAGAGGTTTTATAGGATTAAGAGAGTAAAAGTGGTAAATTTATTTTAATTTTAAGTGATGCCAGTAGCCTACTATCAACTTTTTAGCGTTCAGCATTGGACTTTATATTATATTATATATTAGATTGCATTTACTGTGTAACTGGAAGGAACCCTTTTGCATACGCCTTATTTCTCACATTATTATTAATTTTAGGAAAAAATGCATAGGAACATTGTTTGTGAGGAATATTTTTTTATATAGGTTTTTTTTATCAAAAAGTGCACCGTTCTGGAGCTAATCTAGAAAACTTGAAAAAGGGGGTTTAACAAGTTAAGAAGGTAAAAAGCATACCCTCCATCTAAGACAATATATGTTTTCTCAATAGTACCTAAAAATCATACAAAACGTCACAATTCTTAATACTATTCGTTAACATTAAAATCATGCAAGCCTTCAAATAACACAGAATTGCGCATTTAACCAATACCTCCTACAACAAGGCCAGACGGCTTACGCGTGACGTCGTCAAAAGTGGTCTTAACTTATTTACAGGCGTATATTGAAATGTGCAATTTCTTTTAAAATTTCACTGATGATATTTCAGATCATAAAATGATCTACTGTGATCTGGATTTGGCGAAGGTCCCTGTGTCTCCAAAAATAATTGAATATCGATGTTTTAAAAATTTTAACGCAGCTTATTTCTTGAGAGACATGCTCTCTCTGCCATGGGACTCCATATTTTATGAAAATGATAGAAATAATAAAATATCAATATTTAATAATCTTATCTTAAGGGTATTCGATATGCATGCTCCTGTAAAGAAGTCTCGAATAACAAAGCCAAGGGCACCCTGGTTAACGGCTAATTTAAAGGTATTTATGAAGCAAAGAGACTCTGCATTGCAAAGGTTTAAGAGAACAAAAAGTAACGAAGACTGGATTCGCTGCAAGGGTTTAAGAAATTTTAGTTTGTCTGTTAGAAGAGAAAAGAAGGCCTACCTAAATTCTCTATGTACCCAAAACAACCCTCGCAAAATGTGGTCAGCTGTACGAAATTTTAATATATGCCCGGGTAAGGACAGCTTAATACCCAGTTCATTATCTGATCCTAACGATATAAATACTTTTTTGCTGCTTCTCTTCAAAATGTGTCGGATTGTACTGAAAAAATCAATTTCTACGAGGATCATATTTTTAATAACTCGCTGCGTTTTTCTTTCAGACTAGCGGATGTTTCGGATGTTAATAGTATTTCAAATGGTATCAAGACAAATGCTACTGGAGTAGATGACATATCTACTCAGATGTTAAAATATTGTAGGTATCCCTCACATAGATAAATAATTAATTCATGTATAGAAATACGTTATTTTCCTAATCAATGGAAGGTGGAAATTGGGAGGTCAATTACATCGATTAAACATTCTAATTCATCCAAACTGCCGGTTATAAATGGGGAATTTAAATTTATTATTGAAACAGAAATAGACTGGCCATATAAAAATGTTTCTAATTTTAAATTATTATTTATTACAATCGTCCAGGTTATTATAGGACCAGGAGTATACTCAAGCTTAAATAAAGTTATTTTATCTATAGCTCTTACTGGAAACCATCCTTCCTTAACAATAAAATTTGAAAATAGTTTTAAAAACTCCTCAAAAATTTAAAACATTTAGCCTCTCTATGGATATTAAACTCCTCTTTACTTTGTTGTATTGCTTGCAACAATTGTAATTCCTCAAGTTCCTTATTTTTTTTTCGTCTTTACTTTTACGAACAATCACATTTTTTGAAAAGTAATTGGGGCAGTTTGGAAAAATAGTTGGAATGGCATTTTCCTTCAGTCGAAGGTATTTTAAATGTACTGTAATGATTTTACCTGACTTTGGATACTGTTGTGAATTAGTCCAAATTATATTATCTGCAGAAAAATGTACCTCACACACTTTAGTGCTTTTATTGGGCACTAAATTGTCTCGCGGAATAGCTTGAAGCCATTTCTTTTGCAACACATCACTTTTTGGAAAGCCAAAAACATGAACTTTAGATCCGTTGGAGTAGTTTCCGCGACAGCCTGGGGCACAACATCTAGACAGCATTGCTCACATAAATTTAAACACAATGAAGTATTGATAATATAAAGAAATGAACAGAAAATCAATCGAAATTGAAGAATAAATAAGAAAGCGGTCGAACGTCGATCGGTACGCCAACTGACAGCACAGGAGGCAGCGTTGCCAGATTTTTAAGAACCGTCTCGTCATCCTGGAACAAATATTAAATCGTTTGCATTGGTCGTTACGCAATGGTAAAAAATAAATATTGTTACGAATTTGTGGAATTGCTTCATTCTGACCATCAGGATTTGGTTCGTCTGGGATGGTAGAGTTAGTTCCATACATTATTTGGGATGTAAACTATTTAACGTATATTTAGTTGGACTTTAATTTTTACAGCATTTGTTGAATGACAT
>MU189848.1:22193-38318 GCA_016904865.1 Pissodes strobi | reverse complement strand
AGTTAGGTGAAGGCACCACTAAATTTTTAACTAGGAATATATCAACGATTTTTGCCCATTGTCAACAGAGCAGTAAAATTTAGAAACAAACCCTAGACAAGAATACTATGACAATTGACGTTATCTTACCAAAATAAACATCTGGATTTTACTTAGACTATTTATTCAAATATGAAAAACTTGCACAAACACTTAAAAGTCCATTAATTAAGTTGAGTTTAGGGTATCGCCTATAAACTAATGAGAAGAGTTGTATCTCGTCTAGATTATCAGACTATTAAATCAAATTAAACTAGGTTTCTAAGTTTTAACCTAGGTCCTAAACTTTAAGATTGCCTAATTCCTGTTTGGAAATTGTTCTAACTAAAGCTTGAATTCCGGAGGTCCTGACTAATCGCATAAAGTCATAAAGAACCGAAAAATAAGCAATGTTTATTAAAAAAAAACTAATTTAAAGTAATCCCACATCAGCGATAATATCAATATATCAATAAGCAGTTAATAGAGATCTAGTAAATCAATAAATTATTTTATAAGGTAAGTATATATACCTAGCCGGTAAGTAGGTACCTACTGGAAACACGAATTGAGCTCAGTTTGATACTTAACAAAATTGCCTCCAACGCGTAGATCGTGTGACAATTTTAAAACTTTAAAACTTACAGACTCAAACATCTAGTTACAAATTAAATATTACAAAATTTCCATGTCCACGAAAAAGAAATAGTTGTTAATTTTAAACATTATACATTCATATGCTGTACAGAGTCAAAATATTTCATTTAATAAAAATGTGTTTACAAGATTCAATCTGCTTCATTTTGAAGATTGTTCTCGTACATCTTTTCTGCAGTATAAAAATCCTATTTGCATCGACCGAGTTTACGATAACTGAGGGAGAGAGAATAAATATGGATCTCCAAGAACGATAGGCTATCTACAGACTCAATCCTTGCTTTCTCAAAATCGATAGGGATTTTGTTAATTTCGTACACCAAAAGTTATGTTTTGTTTTTGTGGCATTCAACTGAACGTGCTTCATGGAAAACCACTCATTCAAGTTACCAAGGTCATTTAAGATGGCATCCCTGCATCCCCCCTCACTCTCAGCTCCACAAACCACTGAGATGTCATCGGCAAACATGACAACATCTCTCTGAACACTCCTGACCAGATCGTCTGTATATATAATGTAGAGAGGTCTCAAAATTGAGCCCTGCGGAACACCTCTCTCCACAAACTGACACTCAGACATCACTCGTTCTCCATTCCTATGGTTTTCAATTACTCGCTGTCTCCTGCATGTAAGATATGACCTGAAAAGCTGCAAAGCAATACCCCTCACACCACACAAGTCCATTTTCCCCAACAAAACCTCATGATCAACACTGTCAAAAGCCTTAGACAGATCCAAACAAAGGAATGTTGTTATTTTGTTGTTGTTAAGTGCCTCTGTGATCTTTTTTATAGTCTGATAGATTGCAGTCATTGTTGACTTGTTCTTTCTAAAGTCATTTTGTTACTCTGCGAGGACACAATGTGCCTCGAGGTATCCCACAAGCCGATCAAAAACCACTCTCTCACTTTATTTATATTTGACAAAAGCGATATCGGCCTGTAGTTGTCTAACTTGCCTCTATCATATTTTTTGGGTATGGGTCTAATCTAGGGTTCCTTCAGTGCTTATATATCTATACACTTCATATTCACCTATTGGAAAAAAGAAAAGGTTACTCTGACATACCTTAATACTGGAAAGATTCATCTGCTTATTTAAGTTTATTGGAGGACAAACAGTTAGGAAAAAGTTATTTATTTCAGTGAGCAAATTATTTTCACTTTTATTTGGAAAATAATCAAACACCGTAACATCATTTCTTTCATTTTTATATGTGATTTCTTTGATAAGAGATCATTTTGCTTTTGTCTTATTCTCAGCTTGACTTATATAAGAAGACGGACTTAAAAGTTTTGCCTGTTTTATTACCTGTTTTAATATTTTCGAGTAAGTTTTATAGTATTCCTCTGAGATTACACCAGCCATTGATTCCTCATACAGAACTCTCTTTTTCCTGCTTGAAACCTTTATACCATTCGTTATCCATGCCCTTGATGCACCCTTCCTCCTTGCACATCTTTTTATAGGAAAAATTGTGGTGATTTTCATCATAACAGTCTCATTAAATTTATTATACGCTTTGTTGACATCGACCTCTGTCAGCACATCATGCCAGAAACAGTCCTGCACACTCAATACGAATTGTTGAATTTTACTGTCAAAATAGTTATTTTCCTAACAAGTGCGCAAAGTGATACTTTTCCGCACGGGACTGACGTTGACCGAACGACGCGAAGCGGAGTTCGGTCAATCAGTCGAGTGCGGAAAAGTCACTTTGCGCAAGTGTTAGGAACAATATTTTTTCGACGAGCGCGGTCCAAACAAGCACAGAATAATAATGACCCGTATTTAAATAAAAGTCTGTCAATCTGACAATTATAAGTATTGTTGCTTGACATAATTTTTTACTACTATACCGAGGATTTCAAAATATATGGTTGTTGGTTTAAGTTACAATATCGCGAATTACGGAAACTTTTAGGAAAAAGAGTATAATTATGACTTAAAACGGTTTCTTATATTGCATAAAAAGTCCAAAAGTGTAAAGTTTCTAAAAATATATGAACATTTTCTTGTCTCTGGTGATTTTAGAGAATTTTACTTTTCCGCACATTTTCCCGTATAGCGTGCGGGAAAGTACTACTTCGCGCACTGAGTAGCGTGCGCAAAGTAGCCACTTTGCGCACGCTCGTAGAAAAAATACTTTTTTTGTTACAATGACATCGACATTTTCAGTGTCTATTAATTTGCCATTTACTGTAATAGACTGGCCTAGATGATCAGATAGCTCCGATATTATGACCGAATTTTCAATGTAGTCAAAATTTACGAAAATATTGTTCAGGAGAGATTTTGATGCCTTTGTAAGCCTAGTTGGTTTATGATGAGAAATATTATAACTTTTAAATAGATCTAAAAATCTGTTTCTTTCTTGGCTTTCTATTAGCATTAAAATCACCACAAATCACAATATTGAAATTTATATACCTAACACCTAATTAATTTAAGACCTGCTCTATCCTAACTATGAACACATTAAAATCCCCAAGGCATGTTCTATTAATCGTTAATACAATAGCTTTCCTTATTTTAATCAGTACATAAGAAATTTCGATTTTACCCTCGATACTCCCGTTTTTAACACCCTTCTCTTCTTGGAAATCCTGTATTTCGTCACTTACTAGAATGCATGAACCCCCAATGCTCCTACCCTCCCTAAAGAAGCACGATGCCATCGCGTATCCCTGTACCTTTACCACCTCTATTGCGTCTCTAACCAGCCAGTGTTCGCAGACCTTGAATATTTTAAGGTAAAATATTTAGATTCTGGTGTTCTCTTGATTTTACCCTATGTGCGGGCGTCATCTTATATGTAGAAAATGGTTAGTAATAACCCCCTTTCCCCACATTTGAGCTGAGAATATCCTGTTCCTCGCCTCCGTCGGAACATTCAGCTTAAACCAGCTCTTATATTTGTCCGTGTCCTGGTTCGCATTTTACTCCATCAGCTTCCTTTATATAATTTTTTACTTGTTCAGCGGTGGTTTCTGGATTTAGGTCCGATATAAAGAGGCATGATATTTATTGAGCTGTTTTTAGACCAAAATTTTATTTTTCACCTTTCACCGGCATCGGTCTCGCTTGTTTTGGATATTTATTTCTTCGTTTTACCATTTCCCATTTTCCTGAAGTCTAAACCTCATCATAAAAAAACTCTCTGCATTTTTCGTTTTTGTTGTTGGAGTGCCATTCCGTTTTTTGATGGTAGCAGAATAATCCGCTAGTGACGCTAGAGACGGTTTGTTTGATCTACTCCCTATTCTTAGCCGCATGTCGATTCTTTCATCAGAAACATTTTCATCTGTTAGATCTAAGGCCACGCTCTTTAATTGCGACGTTGCCCTTTTTGCTGATACATTTTCCTGAGATTCGTTACCTTTTACTAAGCTCATTGTTTTCGATCAAAGGGGGATTTTTGTCTTCGTGTTCCTTGATTAATTTTAGCAGCAGGTTTGTGTTGTCTAGTAGTTCACAATCTTCCTTTCCAACTTCACTTTTTGGATCATCAGATATGTGTTTGCACATTGCCGATTTTTGTAATGCTGTTTGCACCATACACACCGGATGGAGCGTTTTTTCACATTGAACACGTGTCACATAAGCCTCGGACTTTTTGTTACAATGACAACACTTTATTTGCTGTTTTCCTTTTCCAGCTTTCACCTTCAACACACATTCGCCGGCCATCTTGGATATACAATATTAACAAGATGAATTCTCTCTTCGAGATAATATCAGATGATAATGACGAAAATAAGAATCTCCACAGCAATTATGAAAAGAAACAGAAATAGAAATAATTCACGATATTCGATAATCTACAGCTATTTATCCAAAAGTTCGATAAGCAAAAACGGGAAGATTAGTAAACGAAAACGACAAATAACGATAATATATATGATATAGAAAAAAAACGACCTACAGTCGTTTAACAGTAAATTCATTAATTAAAATGATATATAAGGATAATATCTACGATATAGAAAGCCAACGATCTACAGTCGTTTAACAGTAAATTCACTAATCAAAAAGATAAATTACCAAATTAGCGATAATAAGAGGTCGTTAATAAGAAAAACATGTAGATCCTAATTGTGTCTAGTACATTTTCAGACACTGGCGTTTCCTGCGAAGCTATGTCTCCACCATGTAGTCATATTACCTCTCTGTATGGCTAAATGGAACCCGGAACTCGCTAGGAGGGCATAGAAAGGCCGCTGACGAAAGTTCAGCCCCAAAGGAAGGAAATTCTATCGCAGTTAAATGATAACCAATTTTAACCATCTAAAATAGAAACAATAGTATCCAACAGGCATATTCGTCACATACCGTTTTTAGGCAATATGGCCGATAATTTCATAAAATACACACTCTAGCTTATTTGCTAATTAATGCAACGATGGTATTTAGACCTGATGTTAAAAATAACAATGATAAATTTGGGTATGCAAACTGTCTGCTCGCTTTGAGTGTTCAGACGAGAAGGGCCTCGTCAATTCGCCAAAGGGAATATATACAGCAGCTTCCAAGAGAACGCGAGCGCTCCAAACGAAGACATCGCATCGAGCGACTTGGAACAGCATTCCACGGCTCTGGTGGATTGTACTCGGAAGTAAGGTGGCGAGAGTATCGACAACAAAAATCGACCAGTAAAAGGAAAAAATCGCACTACTGGATTTTGTAACTTTTACATCATTACTCTGACTATATTACCACAGATTATTTATTTTTGTGTGGAACTTGTCAGCTTGTTACTATATCTAGACGTATGGGTGCGTTATATCATTTAGGAAATTTAACTTTGGTGCCCTCTCTATTAAATCATGCTCCAATCATAAATTTCCTCTATTTTTAAAAATATCTACAAAGCTGACTTAATTCAGAATATTGCGCCAGTCTGTATTTCTAATTTAAATAGAGCCACATAAGAAGCGAATATTTAAATGTGTTGCCATTTTAGTCAACAGACGCAATGATAAAGTAAGCTTGCTTGTAATATAATTAAATTCAGTGCTTTAGGAAATAAATAGGAATGCGTCTCGTTTTGTTAGCGACTGAAAAGTTTCAGATATTTTAAGTCATTTTTTTAACTTACTTGAGGTAAAAACTTGGGATATTCTTTTTAATATTTTAAATTGTTTTCAGCATTCTTTCGCAAAAAAAGCTAATTTTATAGTTCATTTATTTCTCTCAGGTTTACAATGTGATTAGTTAAAAACATTTTCATGGCAGTAGATTGATAAATTATATAAAACAAAATCAAATTTATCCTAGAAATACGAAACTTATTTACGTTGGCGTGACATGTTTTTTAACTTTTCACACGACTGCTTCCTTCGCTGAAAAACTTTTAAAAAGATTTTATGTCAATTAGATTTACTGAACAAAACTTGGCTAGTCTATGAACTTGGTAAACATATTCCAACATAAAATATTGCTGTCTTCCCAAACGATTTCTTTCAAAGTTTTGCAAGTCATATATATGAGAAAATAGATTTCTAAGATATCACAAATTCTCTAAGGTAAACCGTGTTGAGATAAATTCGTTTCTTAAATTTGTCTGTAAATTTCACGCAGAACAAGAATTCAAGAAAAAATATACCAAAGTATCCAAATGCGTTTACATTATTTAGGTTACGTCCCTTTTATTAGTTGATAATTTCCTAAAGCTTAATTTCCATTTATCTTTAATTTTAACTATAATCACTCTTTGTTTCTGCATTAGACGCTAACCATGTTAGCACCATCCAGAGTTTCAATCCTCTCCTGATGATGGTAATATAATATATGCCTAGTGAAATGCGGTCGCAAACTGTGTTGTAGTAGTATACTTTTACCAGCGAATATTAACTACGATAAGAAGATTCACTCTCCACGGCGGCACGTCAACGGTATGTCTCCTTCCCCGCGCGAAAACTAGCATGATACTGGCATGTGACCTTTGGACCCGGCGCACACTGGTCGAATTTCTAGGAAAGCTGGCCATAATAAGGTTTACCAGAAATAAGACATAAAAGTTATTAAGTATTACACGTTTAATATATCGTGTTTTAGACAAATAATTGTTGAATTTTTTGTTCATCATCTGTATTTATATATAGGGAGTATCAATTATCACTAACGATAAAAATCATGTATAAAAATCATTTGTATGTTCTTAAATCGTTTTAAAAAAGGATTTTGAAAATTAAGGGCTCCTTCGTTGTAAAAAAAGGGTTTTAAATTTTTAATTCGATGATCCAAATTTTGTTTTTGCAACGGTTAATTCAGGAGTCTCACGAGCAAAATAAATCTTAAGCGGACGAGAGAAACGCGTTGATGAGGGCCTGCAATTTTGCCATACATGTATTTCAGAGTTATCGCTATTTTTAAAAATTGATCTAATAGGGACGCAACTAGTAAAAAATATAGAAGCATCAGTGCAGCTGTTGTTCAAAAACACTTGCTTATATTCTGAATATCCGAAGGTAATATCAAAGCCATATTTACAAATTAAAACTAAATTATAAATTTTTATCTGCTGATTCAGCCAAAGTATTTATTACCTCTTTTTATAATAACATCAGTCTTGCATCAGCAATAATGATTCTACCGAAATTTCACCTTCAGTTTCACTTACTACAATATTATGGGATTAGGGGTGGGCGATAATAATCGATTATTCTATTCACTTTTAAGAAATTACCGATTAATCGACTTATCGATTAATATTTCAGAAAATATCGATAATTGATTATTTCGATTAATCGATTATTCAGTTATTTGCTAAAATATTAAGAGTTTAATCGATTATTCAATTTCTTGCCCACCCGTACCGATGACTTTACAACAGATATAGCTTTGAAAATTCAAATTTAATAATGCGTTGCGTTAAATGTAATTTAAACTTGAATTTAAATGACATTTAAAAATACTTTCAGTACAACATATGAAGCAAAAAAAAACAGAGAAACGTAAATGCTCAAACAAGACAGCAGCAGGGAAAACTGCGCACGTTACAAATTTAGCCAATAAGGGATCCTCATTTCGACGCGTCATTTTCTGATAATCTGGCTACAGTTGTTGCACAATTAGGTATAACACCAACACATAACCTCAACGGAGTGTTAGCACGTTAGCAGTATAGTACATCAGTCTTTATCTTTTTATTATGTATTTGGGCAAAACTATATGATAAAAAGGATCACTCTCCGCGGCGGCATGTCAACGGTGTGTCTCCTTCCTCGCGCGAATACTAGCAGAATATCGGCAGGCCATGATACAAATAAAACAATCATGTTGGCAGGCGACCTCTGACGCGGCGGCCATAGACCAGCTCATCCTTTTGTCAGATTAATTTTCAAGCCTAAATTCTATAGTCGACTCAATATTCGATATAAGATAATATCGCTATTTTTTAGTTGTATTGTATTACAAAATAGGAATGAAATATACAGTAAAATTGTGCGAAACCTTTAACCAATTTTAAAATCACCCAAAACGCCAAAATTTAATTGAATATTAAAAGATAGAACAAATTCGAGCAACATTTTCTTCTTGATGTTTTTTGTCAGAATATTAGTATTCCGAAATATGGTGAAATCGTTAACACAAAATCAAAATCTTTTAAATATTAGTTATTACATACCTTGAGTACTGTTATCAATAATAACTAATTAAAAACGTTAACTGATTTTTGAAACATCCAGTTGAATACAAACTTTATCAAAATATTTATTTGGTGATAATAATAAAAAAAACCATAACGTAAGTTTGTCAACTAGAGTATTAGAGTGCTATAAATAATTTCGTTATAAATTTGATTAAATATACTGCAAACGAAAATATCGTTTATGGCCAGCTTTTATTTAAATTCAACCTGTGTGCCGTGGAGTTTGCTGATTGTTACCAGGCAACGAAGAAAATCAACGACGATTCCTTTGTAGCGCTTTCTGGCCATTAAGTGGGCCTTCTTGTCGTAGTTAATATTCGCTGCTTTTACGCAGAAAGATTCGTCGTTTTTTTTTGTATGGCAGTGGCACACACACTAAAGGGAGATCCTATGTGTGCGAAGACGTTGATTGGCGCGTTTCATTAATAGCTGTAGGTAGTAATTAGGGAAAACAGATATCCTGGACGTAAGTTGCACAGTGGTGCAGTGCGCCAGACAAAGGAGTCATTGTGAAGCGATGTTATAGGTATTTCCAGTTGTACGACGAAGGGAAACGTCTTGCCTTCTGTCGTGATCGTCTGACCAGCGTTGCTGTGGGCGGGATAATGCGGGCCAAATTCTGGGAACAACTGCCGTGAAAATACCTATAAAACTGAGAAACCTCGGCCACATTGACTGATCCAGGGTCAACTCCGGATCGTCGAGGAGACGCACAGCTCTCTTCTGAATGATGTGTGAGCAATATTCTAAGCAAGGTCTTATTTGCGCTTTGTAGAGCAAAAACAACTTTGCGATTTGGTCATGATAGGACATATTGCTATTGACTGAGACACCCAGTAGTTCGATTGCCGAGGATGAAGGAATGATCGATCCAGCCATAATGATGTTGGGGCTCGCCGTACTGGCGTTCTTGGTAAACGTGGCTACTTAGGTTTTTGCTGCATTGAACTGCACCAAATTTCTGTCCTCCCAAGTTCGAACTTCCGCCAGATCTTGATTAGTTGTTGTAATCTGCTCCTGTTGAAACTAATTTAGAGTGCCCACTTTGTAATGAATTTCTAGCTCAGTCACCAATTTGTGAGGATAATTAATTTATTTGTTTTATTTAATTTAATTTAAATGAGACTAGGGGTGGATTCGATTTAACGGTTCTCCCGTCGACTGTATTATATATGTGATTGTGGGCGCCAAGCTCTTAGAGACGATGCAAACAGAAAATATAGAATATTTAGATAACAATAACTAGAATTTACAAAGATAAAAATAATTCACGTCTCATAGAACCCAGTCCTGTGGTAAATTAAAAAAAGGTAAATTAAAAACAACTATATATTAACTATATCGTTAAATTACAACTTATGGCACCATGTGCACTGCAGTTATGAACATAATTGATTACTGAAGATTTAGTTTACAAAAATGAAAGATGAAAATTGACTTAAAATTAGATTACAAATGCAATCAAATACAATTGAAAACTGAGAATTTAGTTAACAAAAATGGTAAAAATGAAAATTGACTTAAAATTAGATTACAAATGCAATCAAATACAATTGATTACTGAGAATTTGATTTACCAAAATGATGAAAATGAAATTAGCTTTGGTGTTTGACAAATTTAAAATAAATAAGATCTAGGTCTTTGCAATTCTTTCATATAAGTAACGCGTTACCTACGTTCCCAACTGTTATTATTATCCGCAAACCACGTGATCGTTTGGGACCTCCTCTGGAAACCTCAACTGCCTGTACCTAAGCTTCCTAGCTATAGGCGTGTCCAGGGCTTACCAGTCATTCCAGGAATGGTTCCCAGTTGTCTGCACGTGCCTGCTATCGGATCGACTGTCACCACAATGATCTGCGTGACTGTTGTCTTGTAGGAACGTTGATCGTTTACATGAAAAAAAGAATTGGGTGTCTTAGACCGGTGTACACTGCTAATTATAATTATAATTATACAGAAGAATATCCTGTGGACCTCAGTTTGATATACAAGGTTTTAACCAACAACTTGAAAATTCACTGGTTACATAATCAGAACTTAAATTACAATTTAAGTTCAGCAAAAATTATAGATAACTATGATTAAATGACACTATGAATAATTACTGCTACTCAAGGTATTTCTTTTCTTCAATTAGAGATATGAAATTCAAAGGAAATGATGTTTGAAATTAGAAATTTAAAAGAAAATTATGAAAAAATTATGAAACTTGCCCTACAGTGGCTCTCGGCAACTTCAAATAGAAAATCACTAGACTTTAATAAAAAAAAAAGGAAGAACGAGGTATAAGCTCTCTTAAACAAGTCTAATGACTCCAAATAGGTAATTTCTTTGCTTAATTTATTAAGATGGCCCTTGGCACATAAACAATAATTGGACGTAAATGACGTCTCAATTATTAATCAAAGATAAAGATAAGATAATTACTATCTCGCTTTGAGATAGGAACTATGTTTATAGACAAAGAAAAAATAAACCAGGTAATTTCACAAGTGCTTAACCTCTTTAATACGCAAATCAATACAGATACATAATGGATTAAACGCTGACACGATAAGCAATAATAATTATAGTTTAAAGCTACAAATAAACTGAAAAAGTAATGAAATAAGTCTGAAAAGCGAAAAATTTACTATAACTAACAATATTGCTAGGAAAAACCCAGAGAAATTCTACTACAAATTCAATTTACTACCTTTTACAGGAAAAGATAAAATCTACTCCGCGAATCTTCCCAACAATATCGTCAAATCTAAATGAAAATATCCAGAATAATGTGTGTGACCGTTTAAAACGACCAAATAATTCCGTTCTCGATAAATTTGGATTAAACCATTATCAAATTACACGAATTTGACCAATAAGAAATGCAACTATTTACCAAAAAAAAAATCGGTATTTAACCTTAAGGTCACCAAAAAAATTTACAATTGTTGAAATCGCAATTACATAAAAATGCAATACAAAAGCCAAATATAACTAAGTGAATTGGAAACAATTTTTAATTATAGATATATTTAAAGCATGAAAGGATTATTGAAAAATATGCAGAATGAATAAGATATTTTAAGATCAAAAATTATTACGACTCACCGTGCCGACGCTTCACACAAAATGAGACGAAATTTTTCAAAACTGTATATTCTACCCATTTAAATTCAACGGCTTTTTTCATTGGCCAGTTCAAAACACGTGACAACCGTTGTAAGAAACACGGCGTCAAACTAAGGAAGCATTCAAGCATTGCCTATCAATATACTAAACATTGAACTGCCTATCAATATACTAAACATTGAAAACCATTGACAAATAGGTAGAATTAATGGAGCGGAATAGACAAATATTTCATAACATATATTTAATATATATTCCGTTCCACTGTCTGCGGCGATAAGTCAAGGTCGCTGGTAATGGATTTTCTGATCTAAATTGGGAGACAAAAGTACTGTCATCTGCAAAACTGTAAACAGGATTATTGGTTTCGTTCAGCAGGTCATAAATATAGACGAGAAACAGAGTTGGTGAAAGTATTGCACCTTAAGACACACCCGCATTCATGGTAAGTGTGTGTGTGATGTGTCCATCAACTGCAACCTGCAGAGATCAGTTCTTAAGGAAACTGACAAACCAACTGCAGAGACATGCTGGCAGTCCGAAGGACGACAGTTTGTTGAGCAATTTTTCATGCCAAACTCTATCAAATGCCTTTGAAATATTCAACGCAATATATCTGTTGTCGTCTCTTTGCGAAAGCCGTATTGGTTATCGCTAATTATTCTGTTGGTTCCATGACTTTGGAAATTATTGGAAGCAAGGTACTTAGGCGATAATTTGAGGGCGTGCTTTCCTTGCCTTTTTTTTGAATAAGCTGCACTCGAGCTACTTCCCAAAAAGATGGGCCCTTTTCGGTAAGACAGAGAAAACGTCTGAAAAATGGGCATTAGTTTGTTGGCGCAGTTCTTTAACTCGATGGCAGGTATTCCGTCCGGTCTTGATGCTATTTGCGTATCTAGCTCTTTGAAAATTTTACGAATATCATGCCATGTTAGTTTTGACGTTGGATTTGGTAGGGAAAGCCTAACCTTGGGGGACATCTAAGGTAGAGTGCGATAAAAATATTTCGGCAAGCATGTTTGCTTTTTTCCTTAGCTGTAGTTGCCTTGACGCCTCGTTTCTCTGTCAAAGGTGGGATTCCTGATACTTTCATTGTGTTTGACCTTAGTTCCGTCAATGACATGTTTGCATTCGTTATATTACATGACACTTTTAATTCGCTTTTACATTTGATGTGCTGATTCAATAGCAGTAAATATACTTGCATCTTGCATGCCTTGTGAGTATTCGAACTTGGAAGGTTTAAGCTTCTGCAGTTAATTTGGAAGGCACGCTAGCGATTCTAAACGTGTGATACATGCACATAACAAATTAATCTTATTGCCAAACATCAAAAAGATTATAACTTGACAAATTTTAAATTTTTGCATGACTAGACCAGCACTAATGTGGGTTTTATCTAGGCCCAACTAAGCTTGAAATATGATCATATCTATAGGACTTTTTCTGGAAAAAGCAAAAAACATTTCATTGTCAGTTGATCGCATTTCCGATATCAAATTTTTACAGGCCTCATAAAATCCACTTGCTCGCACGCGATAAATTGATCGTTACCAAAAACGAGATTTCCTTCTTTGCTTTTTCCTTTAAAAGCATAAAGGTTAGAGTATCGGCCACAACCACCAATAAAATTACAAGATCAATCGACTTACCTGTAAGGAAGATCGATCGGAATTATCCGAGCATCTCCGCCATCCCTCATTACACTTTGTAGTATACAACTTTTTCCCAATCGGTACAATTTTTAAAGAAGTTATCTAAAAACATGGTGATTCAGCCGACCCTGGCTAGCCGCTCGAGCTCATGCATCGCCTTGATGCGTCATTACAATTTTGGTACGTGAGATTTTTGATTACATTGCATTTGGGGTGATAGGGAGAAGGTAAAAACTGGGTGGGATTGTAATGAGGGATGGCGGAGATGCTCGGATAATTCCGATCGATCTTCCTTACAGGTAAGTCGATTGATCTTGTAATTATCCTTCGCATCTCCGCCATCCCTCATTACACTTTGTAGATGTTTAAAGTATTTGCGATGTAATCTACATTAACTGAAAACTGCGAGTTTTCTGTAGTCCTAGATTTGTAAGGCCCTTTTTATAAACTAAAATTCAAATTTATAACCATTAGATTTAATAACACACATCATGAAGGTACATATATCATGTTTAACGCATAACTGATATTAACCTTTAACTTATTTTTAATACTATACCAATATTCGTATGTAATATGATAACAAGTTGGTAAGTTATAATTGTAGCTTAATATTTATATGATTCCTTAGAGTTTATGGTTCAATAAACAAGATGCCAATCCAGTGGGATTACCCACGCCAAGTTTTTTATAGAATTTCGAGAATACTTTTGATTTTTCTGTCGAGCCAGCTGTCTTCTGAATGGTTTGTAATGTAACTCCCATTCTTTGAGCTGCTGAAGTTGCCCCGTGTCGCGTGCTGTGTGCCCCAAAGATTTCCGTGTTTATACTGCTGGCTTTTAGTATTAACTTGACCCATCTGCTAATGGTTTGACTGTTGTCTGGGTGATAGGGCTTTTTGTGAGTGAGTATTACATTTTGTTTGGTTTTGCTACTTGTGGTATCGATTGCATCTGCAAATGCAACGATCTATTAGCATATTTACAGTATCTGTGAATGCTGTAATTTCTGTTTTTGAACAAAAAAATAGGTATGTTCACTAGCTGCAACTGCAATTGCAGACAGTGGAGGGTACGATCGATTGTATCTGCTAATACAACGAACTATTCACCTTTTATTGACTGGTAGCACCCTTTTTCCTTTTATGCGTTCTATGTAAGTCTCTAATAGTGTGACTATACATAGTTCAGGTTGATTAATAAAATAAGGTAATATCAAACTAGGTTGAAGCCTGTTTAAGCCACTTGCTTTTATTTTATCCGGGAATCTGATTTCAATTACGTATTCATATTTAAAAATATTGTCTATTTTTACTTCCGGGTTGACCGTGATTTGTGTGCCGTTATTAGTATTAAGAGTGTTACTAGCTTTAAAGTTAGATTTGTAGATTTAAGAATTCGTGAGGGTACATACTCTTTAAGCGCTGTAGAACTGGGTAGGAATCCCAAGTAATTGAGTATTTTGATTTTGGGGGTCTTATGTTAAATGTTCCATTGAGAAAACTTTTTATAACCACTTCGTCTTTTGTTTGAGTAGGATGACTCCGAAGACAATTGAATATTTAGGAGCTCAAGAATAAGTTTACGGTTTTATTATATATTTGTTGGCGCTTAGAAAAACAGAAATTCCCCTATTTATTGTAAGTATTTCCGTATTGTTTGAGGGCGCTATCTGTCAATGAAGAAATAATCACTTTTATCGCTTCATTAGGTACGCTTTGTTATAGAATAGCTCTCCTGACAATGAGGAAGTTTCATCAATTTTCTTTTTTTTTTTTTTTTTTTTTATTACTGCTGATTTCGATAGCCCATGAAAAATAAGTAAACATATGTTTTTTATTTTTTCCCTAAGCCGAAAAATGAGGCAGATACAACGGCTTGAGATGTGCTTATGACGTCATAATACACATGAATTGTTACGTCACACCATGCATGGTATATCTATATATACAAAACTAAAAACTGGTATAGCACTTGTAATATTCATCTTTAGCGGAAATAAAAAAAATACGTATCGATTTTTTTTTTAATTTTTTTTTTCTTTCATTTTTTTAATCTTTTTTTTTACGGTTCTATAGTTTGCAATAAAAAATAATCAGTTTAATTTCTCAGGAAACTTCGTAATTTCCCTACAGCCAGAGAAATTTTCTTCCACAATGGTTGTTTCTCTCCGCAAGGAGATGTGAGTAAGTATTTTTCAGGGTAAAGATAATAGACTGTTCTGCCAGTAGGTCCCTTTTCTCTTGTATAAACCCCAAAAGTGAGCATGGTTGAGGGGGAATAACTACGCTTTTTTTATATAAAACCTAAATCTTGTAATGTTTATGTAATTTTATTTATACTTTTAAGCAATTCTCTTTTGAATTACCAATAACTAGCCAATTGTCTAAGTAGAGTACAGTTTTTATACCCTTTAATTTTACATATCTTACAACTGGTTTCAGTTTTGTGAAAAGATATGGAGCTATACATAAACCAAATGAAACACAATTAAATTGGTATAGTACGTTGCAAAAACCGAATCTTAACAACTTTTTTTGACTACTGTGCATAGGGATAAGGAAACATGCATCTTTAAGAGATCAGTTTTCCCCAAGAATGCGTATTTTGAAATTAAATTTTTTGCCGTCCTATGTAGTCTTCTACTTTGCTAACCGGAGTGGTGTCCTATTGAAAGGAATTTTATAATCCTGTACCCACTCTATTATTGAACTGTTTACCTTTTTTTTCTGCTAATTTTGAACGTATAATTCTAGTTCAGACGGTTGGCTAATTAAATTATTGAAAGGGAGGGCTAAGGCACTAATCCCACGGACTATAGTTGTTTCTGTAATTGATACAGTAGTTGTCTTGGCAGGATTTAGTACTCTCTTCGAGATTTAATTTTGATGGTCTGAGGACATTGCAGTTGGCAGCTGGTGGATACTTTTCTATCATACTGTTTTTTTTTTCTTTAGTCCTTTTAATAAGTAATTGTCCCATCTAAACTATCTAAGTATGTAGTTCTGGCCTCGCAGGTGTGA